>CM068825.1:53109103-53234103 GCA_028554795.2 Sinohyriopsis cumingii
TAATTAAAGTACAATCGTAATTTCTTGATACAGAATGAACTTTTTTACTCAAAACAACACGTGATCCAATAATTACAGAAATGACGTATCTTTGCGCATAATTACCCGACGCGCAGTATTGTCCGACATGGTCGATATATCAGTCACTACTTAACGTTGATTTATTATATGAAATTAGATGTGTATTAAGTAAAGTCTGATAATAAAGCAACTCTATCATTACCTATTTTTTAAAGCACTTTGTAGGCGATAACACCATGATTGACGTTCGAACATCTTGTAATTAATCATAAAATCTTGTGATACTTTGGTGTAAAAATGCTCAGGGTTAGAACGAACTACAACCAAGTACAGTCTTTAAAAAAACATTAGTTTCCTTTAGTTCACCATCTTATTGAATATTTTGTGAAAACTATGTTCGACTTTGGATATAGCGTGTAATATACGATTTACCAGAACTCATGTCGACCTTCATCTATTCAAATACTTACATAAAATATATAAACATTATGCACAAGATAGTGTCTTTGTCACATAAAGTGTCCAGGTGGACAGTGAATTAGTGACTTTTGCATAGTATGACTTTCCATGGCACTCTTTGTTCTTATAAAATGTGCTTTCAGATTTGTTTTCAAAATCTAGTTAAATCAAACTGTCCCTATTCCCAGAGCATTGTGAGTAGCTTTATCTCCATCGCCGTCGTTGAAAACATATCGACATCAAGTCCGTACTGTCTTGCGAAAACTCCATATATCCAACTTTTTTCAACAACAAAAAATCTTTTTGTTTTGCTGTATTCATTTGTTCACATTAAAATATAGAATTCTTGTTTTTGGTTTATTGTGGAGGAACCTGTGTGTCGATTTCAGTGCCGCTAAGTATGACCCAATCAAAGCTATCTGGGCCGCTAACGAGCATGAACATCCTGCGATAATCCATGAGTTTGCATTGAGAAACAAAAGGGATCACTTGTTCAAGATCGAGTCAGTTTGTCGTGAAGGGATAGGACCAGTTTGTGCCTGGCACAAATCTGCGATGATCTTCATCATTATTTGTCTTTCATTAGAAAGTTTCTTGATCTCCTCCCTTAACACACTGTTCTTCTTCTTCAGCTCTTCATATTCCTGGATCAAAAAATAATAATAAAAATAAAATAAAACAAACATTTCTACTGTCAATATGTATATTTCCAGATATCAAGTCCGTTAGCATGAGAACAAATACATTATGTTTCTTTGTCTAGTGAAAAAATAAAGTCTGAAAACCTCCAAGCGCTGGCATGAAAGCCGTGGTTAACTATAAGCTAACTATAAGACTGGGGATGAAAGTAATGTTTGGCTACGTATATTAGTCATAACATGCAACATTTCAAATATTAGATATTCATAATGCAACATATCAAATAACAGATCATCATAATGCAACATATAAAATATCAGATGTTCACAATGCAACATATCAAATATAAGATGTTCATAATGCAACATATAAAATATCAGATGTTCATAATGCAACATATCAAATATCATATGCTCATACTGCAACATATCAAATATCAAATGTTCATAATGCAACATATCAAATATCATATGCTCATACTGCAACATATCAAATATCAAATGTTCATAATGCAACATATCAAACATCAGATATCCATAATGCAACATATTAAACATCAGATATCCATAATGCAACATATCAAATAGCATATGTTCATAATACAACATATCAAATATCAGATCTTCATAATGCAACACGTCAAATATGATATGTTCATACTGCAACGCGTCAAATATCAGATGTTCATAATGTAACATATCAAATATCATATGTTCATAATGCAACATATCAAATATCAGATGGTTCATACTGCAACATATCAAATATGAAATGATCATAATGCAACACGTCAAATATTTGATGTTCATAATGAAACATATAAAATGTCAGATGTTCATAATGCAACACGTCAAAATGATGTTCATACTGCAACATATCAAATATGAGATGTTCATAATGCGACACGACAAATATGAGATGTTCATACTGTAACATATCAAATATCAGATGTTCATAATACAACATATCAAACATCAGATATTCATAATGCAAAACGTCAAATATGAGATGTTCATAATATAACATATCAAATATCAGATATTCATAATGCAACATATCAAATATCAGATGTTCATAATGCAAAACGTCAAATATCAGATGTCCATATTACAACATTTCAAATATGAGATGTTCATACTGCAGCATATCAAATATGAGATATTCATAATGCAACACGTCAAATATGAGATGTTCATAATATAACATATCAAATATCAGATATTCATAATGCAACATATCAAATATGAGATGCTCATAATGCAGCACGTCAAATATGAGATCTTCATAATGCATTTTATCAAATATAAGACGTTCATAATGCAACACATCAAATATCAGATGTTCATAATGCAACACATCAAATATCAGATGTTCATTTTATCCAAGAATTTTTTTTTAGCTTAGTGGATGAGTGATCATTTTTCTTGCTATCAGCATAGCTGTATTTTACATAGAAGGATAAGTCGATTTTCAAATTAGTTTAAAAATGGTTGTCCTTGTTACCATCACTATTAAAATCTTACATTTTGTCATGCTGACATAAATCCATATGGAATACGTTGTTGTGCATGTATTACAAGAAACTATAAAAGAGTGATTACTCAAGAAAAGAAAAAAGAAACTTGTTTATATTGTTTCAGCAAACATGTTTAACATGACCTAACAAAAAGTAAGAGCTACAAAGTAAATTTAGGCAACTTTCAAATACAATATTGTACGGATATTAGCAAATAACATTCATTTATATTCGTCAAACATTATATTAACATAACATTCATTTATATTTGTCAAACATTATATTAAATTACTATTTCATGCTAAAATAAACTATATAAAGACATTGTATGACGACCATATATATTGTTATGTATATTAAATTTAATTATTTGTTTGTTTGTTTTTAATGTTTTTCAATTATATTACATGCTATTGTAATGTAACTTTGTTTACTGGATTTTATATTGTCTAGAATAGAATTCAGTTCTGACTGATTTTGTTAATAAAGTTTTGTCGTAAACAACTAATAATAGAGACATTGTATCTGATGCTAACATGGTTCCTGATCTTGTTTCAAAATTACTGACAGTCTTGGTAAACAACTTCTTTTTTTAAAATTATTCTTTCTCAGAATAAGAATTGTTAAGTGAGCCAGGGTCATACCTGGACTATGTGATACTTTTCATGTGACAAACTTCCATTTCTTCTGGAAGGTTGAGCTCTTGACCCCCATCCGGGAATCTGTTTGCGTCTTAAGTTAGCATTATACCAACTAGTTGTGTATGAAATAAAAGAAATAGAACTGGCAATCACATACAAATTCAAGTTTTGATGTTACTACGAATATTAGGTTCGTGCCCACTTTTAGAGAAAAAGAAGTAGACAAATAATTTCCTCCGTTTGAAAAAATTGTTGAAAATTCGAAATGCCCAAGGAAGCATTGAACTCTATTAGTACAATGTGTATTTACTGGTAAAGCTAATGGTATTTACAATTCACTGTCACTATGGCAAAGTGCTGACTATGATTTGGTTAAGGAATGCATTTTAAAGGGTTATGAGTTGGCCCCTGAGGCTAATCGGCACAAATTCTATAAAAAGGAAGCTCGACAAACTCGTGACGAATTTGCAAGAGAACAAATGAAGTTATTTTGATCGATCGTGCTTAGCCAAGAAAGTTGATCAAGATTACGAAAATCTCAGACAACTTGTATTACTTGAAGAGTTCAAGAATTGTGTCCATAGTGACGTTAAGATTTATCTTGATGAGGTCGAAACCTTGGAAAATGCTGCTCTTACTCCTGGCGAGTATTTCTTAGCTCATCGAGTTTCTTTTGTAAGTAAGTCTTCGACTCAGACGTCTTCTGGTAGTAAAGTAGTTCAGCCTAATACAAGCCCTTCTAAATTTCAATCTGGCGCAACTTTTAGAAATCAAACTTCTGATAAACTTGATCAAAATTCCTTATCTTTTCCTACGTGTACATATTGTAAGAAGAAAGGACACCTTATTTCTGATTTCTACAAATTGACAAATAAGCATCAGAATCAAGACATATCTATTCCAAATGCTCTTATTTCTAAGAGGTCAAAATCAACGGTCAGGTATTGAAAGAAGTACATTTGTTGGGTCTAACAAACCCCAGTCTGATTTTATTATGGAGAATTATGAACCATGCATGTCGAAGGGTTCTATATCACTCTTAAGTGATTCGGCCAATCCCATCCCTGTTAAAATTTTAAGGGACAGGAGCTTCTCAGTCTTTTATTGTCAGGTACTTTGCCTTTTTCTAATGAGAGTGTTCTTATTCAGGGAATAGAGTGCGGCTTTGTTAATGTTCCTCTCCATTGTGTGAATTTGTCATCAGACTTAGTCTCAGGCCCTGTGACAGTCGGAACAGTGCTTTACCCATTCAGGACATTCTTTTATTACTAGCCAACGACCTAGATGGAGATAAGGTTGTGGTTAATCCACTTTTAACTGACAAGCCTTGTTTGGATCAGAAAGTCTATCCTATTGAAAGCTTTATTATATAAATCTTTTCTTTTCTTTCATGGGGGAAGTGTTATGTATATTTAATTTAATTATTTGTTTGTTGGTTTTAATTTTTTTTAAATTCTATTATATGCCAGCGTGATGTAACTGTGTTAAATGGATTTGTTACTGTATAGGATCGAGTTTTATTCTGAGTCATTTTTGTGTGCGGCGTAAACAACTATTAATAGAGACACTAATGATGACCTAGTTCCTGACCTTGTTTCAAAAATCAGTGTCAGTTTCAGTAAACAACTTGTTTTTTTAAATTTTGTTTTATTCTTTCTCAGACTAAGAAATTTTAAGTTAGCCAGGGTCATACCTGCACTACGTGATAATTTTTATGTAACGAACTTCCATTTCTTCTAGAAGGTTGAACTCTTGACCCTCATCCGGGAATCTGTTTTGCGTCTTAAGTTAGCATTATACCAAATGATTTTATAGAAGTAGTCAGTTTGCTTTAAACTTTTGACAGGTTAAGTTTTATTGTTGGGAACAGTCTGGGTTGAGATTTTATTTTCTTCAAATTATTGGATTTCAAGTGATTATTTTCCCTGAAAATACTAAATTGTTCTAAATTAATTCTTGGACAAGGACATTTATCGAAATTTATACAGAATTCAAAAATTGGAATAATATTTTCTGTGATTCAACAAGAGACTTTGACACTGCAGCACTTCGCAGGTTACAGCAGACGTCATCGTCTTCCATTTTGGATTTCATCTGGATTCGAACTAAGTTTCATTCAGGACTTTTTATTACTAGGACTTCTACTTTTTAATTCTTTGATCATTTCTGGGTTTGATTCGTAACACCGTAAGTTCTTTTTTTTTGTAACGTGTTCACTTTACATTCTAGGGAAATAAATTATTTGTTATATTGTACAATATATATATCACTTTCCTTACGTCTTGACATAATGCTCCCAAATATATTTGTATTATTATTTTACTTAAGTCCGAATAATAGAAATGGATGCAATTTTATTCAGTTATCTTCTTTTTGTGATGTATATTTAATTTACCATATTTGTCCATGTATATTCCAAAAAGAAATAATAATTAAATTATATTTATATAAATAATATTCTCCTGGTCATACAGGTGTACCGATTGAATTATAACAAGATTAGTAATCATTAATTGACAGTGTATTGAATTCATAATATATTTTTATATTATTTACCAATATTTCGCATAAGTAAATGAAAGACGAATATAATAATATCATATTCTATATGGTGTTTCGTGTCAGTTACATACTTTCATTTGGAAAGCATGACGATGGAGAATGTAACTATACAATGTTACGCTTGTGGTAACTGTTTATTGAAAATTAGTAAAATTAGATCATTTATTCCTACCTTGAAAACATCTTCTTTCTCCAGTTTCTTTTTCAACCTGAATTTCTGGGCTGCTTTTCTATTTTGTTCTTTTCTTCTTTGAATTCTTTTTATTTCTTCTGGCCGTAACTGGTGTTGCTTGAGAAAAAATAAGATACATATTTAAAACTAACAACACAAAATACATAAATTCCATCATTTTTATCTTTCATATTCTGCAAATATTATAAATATTAATGGTAACTTCATGTCAGTCTGACTTTGTGTGTCTCCAACTCCTTCGTAGAAATTATAATTTTACGTTTTTTTTTATAATTATTATACATCACTATGAGTTAGCATACATCAACGAATACAGACGAATATGTGTGTGTGCGTGCCTCGGTGTGTGTTTATGTTGTTTATGATATACGGTTGTAAAACAAGACTAAATTTCAGTGTTTCCCAAAAAGATGTAAGATTGAGAGTCAAAATCCCCTTTAGTGTTAGAAACTGGGCATTCAGATTGAGTGTAAAAGAAACAGTAGAGAAACTGGGAGTCGGGTTAAACATTTGCGTCGACAAATGAGGGTATAGGGAAACAATGATTAATGCTAGTCAACGGCGTAATATACTGGACAGTAATTAACATTTGAAAAGTGTTGAAACCTAATTTATCTACGTGTATCCGTCTTTTCAACGTGTCATAAAAATTGTATTAGAAAAAGTTCATTTATTTATTGGTTTATTTCAATTAGTGTCTCCATTGTCAAAATACATAATAATGTTTTCTACCCCGTTTGACTCGTGTCCTATTTTTATATTTAAGTCATTTTGCCGTGTCTTTATTTTTATCATTGAAGCATTGCTACATAGATTTTGTTTAAAATAGGACTCCTCTATCGCAGACTACATTCTTACTCACATGTACGTCCTGTCTGGACATGTTTGCTTGTCGATCCAGCGTCAACTCATCACGGCCTTCGGACAATCTACGACTTAGTATCCGGTATTTGAGCTCCTGCTTCAATAAGGGTGTCATTTTCCCTGTTCTGTACGATTCTAACGCCGCTAGGAAAAGCTTACTTTCCTCTTGTACCGTCTGTACGTCCATGCTGTGTCTCGGGTCTTTCTGATGCGCTAGACCACGTTAGTTGTGCGCGAAAGATCCAACGGTGATTGTGTCAGCAATTTTCCGTCACGTGAATCACATATAATCTCGTCTTTAACCACGTTACGGTCTATATTTAGTCTAGTGGAAATCACAGGCCAGTGTGCACGTTTAAAAGATTGACTGTAATCAGACTGAACCTTTTTTTGTAGCGTATTTTTTATTAATTAATTTATTAAATTGATTAGTTATTTGTTTGCTTGTTACCAGTCCATATTTTCTTTTCTTCATGAAATATCAGTGATAATGATATTATATGGAGTGAAATTTAAAATACACAGTCACAATGAGTGAAAAAACTGCTTCATGAGAGAAATAACAAGAAAGAAATAGAGATACTTTCCAATGACTATAGAATACACGTATTTTCATTTAATATGAAATATAACTTTATTTCGTAATTTTTCAATGCATAAATAGTACGTTTTCTTGATTAGACATTTCACCAGATACATACAACACACGTCTATAAATAGGCATGTTTTAACTATGTATATAGTCCATTTACATGTACATATAGACGTAGACTTGACGTTGCAAATCGTTAAATGGAAGCCGATTAGTTAATCAACGCATTATATTCCTTTGCAGTGTTGTGATATTTGTTTGTAAAGAGTGTGTTAATGTATCCATTTACATTTAATATGAGGTTCCCTCATTTAACTAAGCGAAATAGTAAATGTGTGTTGAAATGTAGCAAGGTTATGACCTCTATGTAAGCGATATAAATAGGCAAGAGAAACGTATGCTTGTCATAGCATGTAGGTAAGAAACATAACCCCAACACGACTAAATATTATCGTTCATTGATGGCTCAGGTGGTATGTATTAAAAAAAAAACGGACGGAAGAAGGTAGTTTTTTAATAATACTATTTTGACAGAGAGGAGATCTGATTCAGTTTTTTCTTCCCGTGTCTAGAAAATGTATATCGATTGTTAGACAGGAATACAAAATCAAATGTTATATTGTACTGAACACAGAAAATATATACTAAATACGAAAGAAAGCGGCCATCTCTCAGGTTTTTGATCATGAGATGCATTTTTAAACGAAAGAAAGTGACCATATCTCAGGCGAAGTCCTATGAGATAAATTTTAACATGACAGAAAGTGACCATATCTCAGGTCAATTCCTATGAGATAAATTTTTAACATGAAAGAAAGTGACCAGTTAGCAGGTTATATGTCTAAACACCACATAAAGTATTTATTATGCATCTTCATCGTTCAACTTCATTTATAATAGTCCCTAACATTGTCATAAAATTTTTTATGATTAGATATCAATTAGAGAAAACAAGTTTCAGATATTACCTCATTCTACTTTTTTGTATGTTTCTGGTAAAAAAAATCCAGAATATACTCAATAAGTTTATTTAAATGCATTGTCTTGGACCTTAGTTCTTTTATTGAAATTTTAAAAGAATTGAAATGAGAAAAAATATCAGTAACGAATATATTGTACATGCTAGATAAATAAATAAATAAACAAGAGAAGTAGCATGATAATAAATATTAATCAAGCATTCACTCATTCATTCCTTTATTCGTTTGTTTACTTTATTGAATTCACGCTTTTCGCTGAAAATATAATCAAGAGGGGTTAAATATAATAATAACAGAAGTCAAGGCCAAAATTAGCCCCTCCTAAAAAGACAACTTACAAGTACACTTCGTCTCAACGATTATATTTCACACAAGAGGAATGTAATGTGAGTTAAATAATAAATACGTTGTGTTTGATTGCATGCAGGTGCTAATATCGCATTTATAAACAAACGAACAAAATTAGGACAAAATATGTTCAAAATATATAATAAATTAATCACTAGGGAAATAATACACGTAATGTTATATATATATATATATATATATATATATATATATATATATATATATATATATATATACATACATATATATATACACATATACACACACACACACACACACACATATATATATATATATATATATATATATATATATATATATATATATATATATATATATATATATATATGTGTGTGTGTGTGTGTGTGTGTGTGTGTGTGCGTGCGTGCGTGCGTGTGTGTGCGCGCGTGTGTTTGTAATTATTTTATTCACTAATTTACTCGTTCATGTACACCGAACTCGTTTTAAATCATCCATCACCCTCATCGGTGAAAATACAAATCAAGTAGAGCTATTTAACAATATCATAGTTAAGGGACTAACCAGGCTCCTTAAAATATAATTTAAAGTCTCAATCCAAATTTATGCTCATCTCAACGCCTTTAGTTACGCAAGGGATTTTTTTAATGTAAGTTACTAAAGAAATTAATACTTAATGACTGACGATTTTGTTGTTTTTATGTATGATTGTTACAGATTAATGCTTAATGACTCTTTTGTTCTTTTCAAGGTAAAGGAACAATATGTGAATTGTTGGACATTTATACTGTAGGATTGATGGCGAGTAGGTATTCTGCGGAAATTTATACTATAGGATTGATGGCAAGGAAGTATTTTGTGGATATTTATGTTATAGGATTGATAGAGATGAAGTATGGATATTTATACTATAGAATTTACGGCGAGTAGGTATTCTGTGGAAATTTATACTATAGGATTGATGGCGAGGACGTATTTTGTGGATATTTGTACTATAGGATTGATGGCGAGGAAGTATTTTGTGGATATTTATACTATAGGATTGATGGCAAGGAAGTATTTTGTGGATATTTATACTATAGGATTGATGGCGATGAGGTATTCTGTGTAAATATTTGTAACATAGGATTGATGGCGAGGATGTATTTTGTGGACCTTAATAGTATAGGATAGACGGCGCGGAAGTATTCTACCTCGTGGGAACACAAAAGACTTAAAGACATCCACACAGATGGATATGTCAGATAACAGACAGATGGATATGTAAGAGGACAGACAGATGGATATGTAAGAGGACGGACAGATGGATAAACCTTTTACATGCATGAGACTCTATTACGGCTGAATCAGTATTGTTTAAACTTTCGTATACTTTTCCAACAAATAAGATACAAAATCCTCATGTAATCTATGTGTATTGTCTGAACCATACTAAATTCAACATACATTCGTAATAATTTGGATTAAAAGAATACATTAACAGCAAAACAAAACAAAAAACACGCGAAGTCTAACATGTCAAACTACCGTTGATATATCCTTCTTTTTATTGATTAGAAAGGGATTTAAAAACGGTAAGGAAAAACAGTAAGGGGACAATGACATCTGTCTGAAGCATTGATGCTTAGTCCACCAAGAAAAGAAGAAGAAGAAACACAAAGAAGAGTCATCCGAAGGTACCGACGCTTCAATGTCCGAATTTTTTGCCAAGAATTCAAGATAAGATCATTTCTTCTTTTTAACTGCTGAGTGTTGAAATCATAACTGATATTCTTGAGCGACAAGATTTCCAAATTATCCTCTGTGTCAACCATGTGCAATACCAGAGCGGAACCATTTTTATTTAGTTACAACTAGGCATCATAAGAGCTCTTGTGGCCGAAGCCCCATTTCGATACGCTTTCCGTTCAGGTAGGGAAAGTATGATAATATTTTATAGATGGTTGCTGTGGCGCTGTGGTTACCATATTGGACTTCAGACCAGCACCATTTTCATTTAGGACTAACTGAAGCTCGTAAGAAGTCTCTCAGTGAGACTCCAATGTTGATATGACCGTCCATTAAGGACTAACATTGATAATTAGATTTCAACGTTGCCGCTGTGGTGGTCATATTAGATGTCTACGCATAACTGTTTTCATTTAGGACCAATTAGATTTTATAAGAAGTTTTGTGGTGATAAACCAATATCGATATGACATTCCGTTTAGGAGAAATAACAATAACACGATTGTCAAGATCGCTGCTTTGGCGGCCATATTGGATGTCTGAGCAGCACTTTGGGATGAATATGTGTGTCCGGTTTATACTAATCCTACAAGTAGTTTAGGTGGAGGAATTTTAACAAACTGATGCTAAACGCGGACGACGGTATATGGATGATGGACAACAGGCCATCCCATAAGCTCTTCTAGTATATGACCATTAGGGCTATAAAGCATTTAAAACAAAACAACATTTTGCCGTTACACGGACTTTATTCAAGTAGAGACTACAAAAGTATAAACAACTGTAGCAAAATATCGTTTCAAGATTTCTAGGCTACAGATAAACAATTTTACTTTACAAAACAAAATTATTTATCTTTTCCTCATTAGCACCAGATAAAAACATCATTGTTTTACTATAACTTTTCTCTCATGTTATTTAACATATTATATATACATATATCTGATGGAGTACCTTTTGTCCCAAAAAAATTTAAAGTAACAAAGATGCAAAGATACAAAATGTGAACAACAGCAAAATGGAACACAGTTATTAGATAAAAATTTACATGACATTTTACATTCAGGTATTGACCGACACCAAAACAACTTTGTGACCACAATGAATGTAAAACCATGTCTTTTAAGAGGTAGTCTTTCCAAAACATTGATAGACGAAGCCATTAAACATGAAATTGTAATCCGAAATATAAAACATGTACAACAAGTAAAATGCTATATACCTGCATGCTAAAAATCATGTACTAACTCACACTTGGAACATGATGCTATTATATTCTTCCTTTTTCTAAACTTTAAGCAAAAAAATGTAACAAAACATAAATTTGAGAACAAATCATTTAACATGGAGGCACCATAAACGCTTAAGACTAGAACAACATAACGTAATGGTGGCACTTTGTAAATTTGATAAACAGGTGAATAAAACATGAAATTAAATGGCAAGACAAAATTTAAAAATGTAAGAACATCATTCCACCGCTTTTAAAAGCTATTATTTTGCTAACACGACACAAATTGGACTAAAGGTGGTCTAAAATCGAGTTATTAAAAAAGTATGTAAAATGTTGTGTATTTAGCCTTTTCACGGTAAGTAATTCGGCGTGATGCTTCTTCCAGTAGATTTCACAATGCTTTGATTTTATAGAAGAGAGAGAGAGAGAGAGTTTTGGAATTTTAACGTAGCTTTAACAATTTTCAGTCATATCGCTACGATGTCTGGCAGTTTATAGTGATGTCTAGCACTGGGGCATCATGTCGCAGACATGTATCATGATGTCCCACTAGGCCACCGGAGCGGTTATGATTTTATAGAAGAAACGAAGATAAACGACAAAGACTGAAACCTCTCACAGAGATAGAGACAGACAGACAGACAGACAGACAGAGAAAGAAACTGACCAAGATAGTGTCCAGCTACATTCATTTTAATAAATGTGACTGACAAATTATTGGTTCTGTAATATTGATGGGAACATAGCTGTGTAGCGATGTATTAGAGATTATGAGCGATGATAAAGTAGATGTGTAGCGATGTATTAGAAATTATGAGCGATGATAATGTAAGTGTGCAGTGATGTATTAGAGACTGTGAGTGATGGGTCCCTGTCTCTTCTTTATGAAATGTATTATTTGTGATGTAAGTTCAAAAGTTGGAAAACTAAACCAATTATCTGACATGCAATAAATGACAAAATGAGTAGAGCATATATTATGCTTTTTTCTGAGGATTATATGTGTTTAATATCATTTTGTTCAGCAATTGATAGGCTACATGGCGGCCAGTATATTTGGTGGAGGAACAATCCAAGGGAAAAACACAGACCCACAGGAAGCTCCTGGCAAGCTTTCTCACACACCTACCTTAGCAGAGCCGAGACTCGGGCCCAACCTGAGAGAGGTGAGATTTCAGTGTAAAGGCGAGCGCCTTAGACCACTCAGCCACCCGGGGCCCGGGCATATCTTAAAGCAGATGAATCACAAAAAGGTTTTCATCCATGGTTTCTCTCTTTTTATCTTTCCAATGAATGGCCATAGAAAGAAATACGTTTTGAAAACATGTCTTTACATTTTGCTTTGTCGCATATGTGTGTGTGTGTGTGTGTGTGTGTGTGTGTGTGTGTGTGTGTGTGTGTGTGTGTGTGTGTGTGTGCGTGTATGGTTAGTCTACAATTAGCGCTACCAAGATATCCAGATCACTCGCCAGCTACGTGAATGGATGACAGGATAACAGACAAGATGCTAGAGTGTGAGAGGTAGCAGCAGAGAGACTCTCTGCTGCTGAGGTCCAATGGGTGAAAATCAGTTGACATATTCAGCAGATCTGAACATAGAAAATGTATAAATTGAACACATGCTGGTGTTGGTGAAGTTACTGGCTTTTGTAACAGGAAAGACCTCTGTATCCAACTCGTTATTCTCGGCGTGGATGTGTAACGTGTTCATGCAGCACATGAGACATACAGACAGACAGGGGAAATTGCTTAACAACGCCACGAATCTAGTGACATAAAAATGTACATTCGGTATGTAAATATTAAGAAAGGGCTATATAGTGTTAACTATCTAACTCAAACGCTACAAGTCACTCTAGGTAAACTTTTAAAAAATATACACACTCCTTTTAAAATTATTTACAACATATCCCACAATAGTTTCTGTAATGCTGCTTCTACATTATATGCACAAAGTGTATATCCGTCACCAGTCATCAACATGTATTTTCCTGTATACAAATATGGCACGTACATTTATGAAAATGGACATCAAACTTATTTACACAAGTGCTGGTCAGTAAAAAGGAGGAAAGGCTTTGTGAATGAATATACAAATTCAACATGCTAAATATTGACAGTCGTGTTCCGAATTGTTAATGTTGAACAAAATGTTTTAGAAATTCTTAAAACAAGCTTCAATGATCTCGAAATTGATAACAAAAATCTCTTCTCTTGTTTTTAAAGAAAAATATGATACTACTCACAATAGAAACAGAAGAACAAAAAGAACAACTGAAATACAGGTAAACCTTTGTCACAACGAAAATTACCAGGTGAAAGAATTATGGAATACAATTTCTGGGTAGAGTCTAGAAAGTAGGAGCAGCAACAAAATGTAAAAAAAATGTTAATACTTTTAATGCCCTGTATAAAAAAATTGTCATTTGCAATGCTTACTAACAAACTAAAAAGGTACACTCTCTCTCTCTCTCTCTCTCTCTCTCTCTCTCTCTCATCCGAGCTTTCAAATCCCACCAGGAAACAGACATTTTATCCATGCTAACATGATTTCGTTTTGTGTTCATAACCAAGACTAATAAAAAAAATGTCTTTGAGACAATAATCTTTTTTACTCAGTTACCGAGTTTTGCATGATTAGCATTAAATACAATGCTGTAACGACTAGTCATTACGAATCTAATCAGCAAATCTTTGTAAAATTCCTCCTTTTATATTCGAACATCTGTACAGTTTCTATTATTACCGTATATACTCCTTTATAAATCAAGTCCAACTGCAGACTACACAGACCCAGAGCTACTGTAGCAAAGGTCGCCGGGAAATCTGGGTCTATCCAGTTTGCAAAGAGTAACAAGATAGAGTTTATGTTGTTGGCAGTTGGATTCGACATATAACTGAGTGCAGACGGTACGTGTTACATTAATTACAGTTATTTTAACTATATATATATATATATATATATATATATATATATATATATATATATATATATATATATATATATATATATATATATAACATAACATAACATAAAACATTCTTACTTTGTTAATTTCGGTTGCCCTTTAAAAAACTTCACAAAGCGAGAAACTACTTTAATTTGCAGTTTGCAATTTGTAAATGTTTATGCGTTTAATAACGAACATTTTCATTTGCTTACAGTAACGCTAAAAAGATCTTTAGTGAAATACTTTTAGTACACAAAAACGCGTTTGATACTCCTACAACTCGTACAATCTTACGTATATTTTGTACACAATACAATCTTTGATACCCTAAAAGGTTTCTCATGGCCTGTAATCTGAATTGTTGTTTGCATAAAACGTTTATTGTATGAGGTAGAAAATTCAATGCAAACAATGAATACATTCACATTCCGTAATAAATTCAACTTAAGCCGTATATCATTACCCATAATAAAATCAGAAGAAGAAAATATATAAAGCCATGATTTTGTTTTTAAAAAGCATTTTTTACGTACAAGATCATTACAACTGCTTTTGAATGTTTTGAAGCCACCAAGTAATGTTCTTATCTTCTTCTATGGTTGGAGAAGGGCTGGGTGCAAAACCAGATTCACAACTTGACGGCCCGGGGATTGGCTCGTCGGGTGAACACGGACTGAGGAAACCGGGACTGTTGTAAAGGTAGGTAAGAGGCTGGGAACCGGGAACTATACCGTCCTCAGGTGAGCATGGCCGACTGCTACTAGGGTCTGAGGAAGAGTCTAATGGTGAACAGGGATAGTTGGTACTAGATGGAATGTCCGACATGGGGTAATATTTGCTGAATAATGAGTCGCGATTGCTGTCTGGTGAGCTGTCCCAACTAGTTTTCATGTCTTTGTTAGATGGAAGGTAGAATCTGCTCGAATTCTGCAGCAATTTCTGCAAACTCGATTTCTCGCACTCTAGTTTTTGGACCGTTGCTTTTAACTCCTTGTTTCTTTCTTGAAGTTTCCGCATGTCCTGTTATTAAGGATAAAAAGACAGTATCATCTCAGTATTTTAAAATATATCCATGTCTGGAAATTGTTTGTAGCTCTCAAGGAGAAAACGCAATGTTCTTCTTATATGTAATGTTCGTAAGATCTTAAAATCGTTCCTCGTCGAGTAAAGACAAACTATATGTTGGCATTGGTTTGCTCCTATTCCATCAGGCGCGATTTGGGATTCAAAATAATTCAGCGTAGACGTTTAAAACTAATGCTCGTGATCATTTACTAAATTTTTAAGAGGCCAATACTTTTGCCAATATAATAATATGACTATTAAAAGCATTACATGGTGCAAAGAAAGTAAAGTAAAAGTTAATGCACGTTTTATAAATAGCTTTCCAAACCGACATATTTAACTCCATGTTTGTGACTATAGACTGGTTTTATATTACAATAACTAGTTTGTGTCTCGTATAAACCCGATTTGTTTTTTTTTTTGTCACTGAAAAGTAAGTTTCATCGTAATTATAAATCTCCTTGAAATGTGATTCATACATCACGTGCATTATTGGGAACCTTTGAAGTTCTCCACACGTTTAAACCTAAACCAGTTCTATTACAACCCTTAGATACATACCGTCTAACTGCAAAACACAGGCCCTGAAATGTCGTCTCATAATGTGTCAGCACATCAGGGTCAACGTTATTGGTGTTGTACTGATTGTACTGTTGTTGTACTGTACTCCAAACAAACTGCATAGACCCAGCATGATGCGCATGCAGATCTGGGTTTATGCAATTTGCAGTTGGACTAATCTTATAAGCGATTATATATGGTATGTGTTGCTTAACTTAGTACGTTGAACAGAATGTTTGGGTAACAGCTGGAAGTGTAAGTTTATTTTTTACGTATTCTTTTTGTTTTGTAATAATTATTAAAAGCTTTTATAATTGCTGAAATAATTTCATCTACAATCGTCCACATTTTCATTTAGTGACCGTTACCTGCAAAGTTTGTTCCTTTTGCGTTTTCTTCCTGGCACGACATCTGTTGGCGGCCTCTCTGTTTTTGATTTTTCGTTCTTCCTTTCGTCTTTTTTCTTCGTCAGTAAGCTGTAAGTCAGTTGTAATACATAATAACAGTTTAACATCTAAAACTACATTCACAGATCTCTCGATCTCTCTCTCTCTCTCTCTCTCTCTCTCTCTCTCTCTGCAAGGTATATAAACAATTCGATTATTGAAATGACGTGTATCCTGACTTCAAAGTCTACCAGGACAATGGAGTGGTCACTTAAGCATGGATTATTCAAATGCCTTGTATCAAGACTTCCAAATCAACCAGGCCAATGGAATGGTCCCTTACGTACAGTTTGTACCTTAGTTTATTTCCATTTATTGACATCGCCAACAAACTTATAAACTGTAATTCATGACATTTACTGAGTAGGTGATTCTTTTTAATTACTTCAAAATCTGAATTATATAATATTATTGCAAATGCTGTGCATAATAAAATAGTCACAAATTAAACATAATAATGTATACCAGATAAAATAATTTACCTCCTTACATTTGAATAATAATAATAATAATAATAGTACTTTTTGTTTTTATTATGATAATAATAATAATAATAATAATAATAATAATAATAATAATAATAATAATGATGATTATTATTGTTATAATTTTATTATTATTATTATTATTATTATTATTATTATTATTATTATTATTATTATTTAACATTAGTAATTGTACTAGTAGGATAAGGAGGATGTTGTCTTCGACATCATTATGAAACACAAAATGACAATATTTTAATTTTATTTTTTTCAAATAACAGTCCTAATTTGCAATGTTGCAAATTTCAGGAAAAAAAGCTTTGAATTAAATCTTAAATGATACTTTGGATTTAAAAGTGCCTAAATTTACCGCAGGTTTTATGGGTTGGTCAAACTTCACCTCCAGTTCATCCTTCCCTTCTCCGAGTCTTCTTGATTGGATCTTCAGCCGGAGTTCCTCCTTTATGAGAGGCATTAAGGTTCCCGACTTTAGGGACTCGACTGTAGCTCCTACCAAACTATTATCCATGTCAGAGAAGTCGACCAAACTTGAGCATATATCCATATCTGGAAAACGTAATATATATATATATATATATATATATATATATATATATATATATATATATATATATATATATATATATATATATATATATATATATATATATATATATATATATAAAATGGACATCGCCAACAAACTTATAAATTGTATTGCAAATGCTTGGCATAATAAAATATTCACAAATTAAACATCATAATATATACCAGATAAAATAATTGACCTCCTTACAATTGAATAATAATAATAATAATAATAATAATAATAATAACATCTTCGACATTACCTAGTCATATTTCACTTTACTCACTGGTCCAGAAATGGTCCCTACTCGGTTCGCTAATTTTCCTGATTGTGGAACTGCACTGGGTAGTTTCGTGACCAACTACTTTACTTGGTCCCGAAATGGTTCCAGTGACATTTCGCAACAATACCTTGTTTTTGTGGAGACCCGTCGGCAAAAGTAGGCATATAACCTTTCTGTTTTTGAGCAGAAAGGCCTATTTTTAGTCTGAGAGGAAAGTCCTTAATAAGCTAGACTTCAATGTGATTTTAGGATTTTTTGTTTGCTTGCAGTTTTTTTTAAAAAATGCAACGTTTAAACTTAGAACATATGAATAGTCAGATGTGTTTGGGACGAGAACATGTAACTAGCATTATTGCAAATATTTTAATGTAGTTAAATAAGAAACGTCGCAGTGCTTGAGATTATTCGGGGACATTTTCTAGCATTTAGGAGTATTTGTCATAACCTACCGTAATGCGTGATAACTCTTACCGACCAATATCCAGATATATTCGCCTCCTTATTCACAAGCGGATGAATAATTTTTAAGGATGTAAAACAAGTCCGTTTTATAATGATTACTTATAGGACCGAGACAACAGTCCGCTTCCATTACCATTCATGAAGCTATTAATTGAATGTTGCATAAGAACGTGCTAAAACTGTGACGAATTTATTAATTTGCCTCCTAGGCACTGTTGGAGTTCAGCCTCACCCTCAGAACAAAATAGAAGTTAAAAAAAAATGATTTCAAACTCATATACGCCTTTAAAAATTGGTTCATAATTATTAAATATAATTTAAAAAAAAAAACTAAATAAATTTGTTTTACAAAGTCAGAATTTCCTGCTTAAAATCTGCGCTCCTATAATTTTGCCCCCCCCCCCCCCCCGGCAGCTGCCTTGTCGGCATAACGGACATACGTCACCATGCTAATGAGTTATAATTAAAAAAAAAAAAAAAAAAACAGCCTAGTTTGTATAACCTCTAAAGCCTCCCCGTACATATGAAATAGGATATGGAGCAAATGACTCTCGATTTAGTATCTGTCACACGACACTGGTATTCATATTAGAGCGTGGAGAACTGTGTTACCTGATTTATATCGCATTAAGTCCGCATGTAATATATGGACGTTTTTATCAACTCAGACAAATGGGAAACTGTTTCTAGACTCCTATAAAGCTGCCAGGAACGTACTCGATGAACTACCAAGCAGTCTCAGTGACTTGTTATGACTACCTGACTCAGCACCACAGACAGATTTCAGCTCATTAGAGAAAGGTTTATCCGTTTTGTAAGTGGTTTTAAAACTCACGGCAAGCTTAATTAAAGCTCAGATATACATTGAAATCCTAGAGAGAGTGTGTAGTCTTTTCACTGTGCTGAAGTGAAGGTCTGACTGCTAAAACAAAACGACACTTCCGGGCCCTCAGTATAGCAAGATAACGTTACGGAAGCTTTTCCCTCTGGAAATGAGTAGCAATAATCGAAATGATACCACATTAAGGGTTATCTCTTACAGGCGAATTTTGGCGTGCGCATAGCTACACCGAGAAGCGAGCAACTATAGAATGCCTAACAGACAACGAAACCGTCACAAAAGATGTCAACGAGAACCAGACAAGGAAACTTTTGTATCCACGTGTAAGATTTATTATCTGTCTGAGGTCTGATATAATTATGACATAATTAAAATTATAACAGCAATATTGAACACTAAGACGGGTATTGCATACAGTAGCGTAGAAACGGAGGGAGGAGGGGTGGTTGCCCTGGGCGCCAGAGATCTTGGGTGCCAAAACAGCTGATATAAAATAAATTGCAGGAAAATCGTTGGAGGGACCATCATCGTCGCCCCGGGCGCCATTTACCTGTAGTACGCCACTGATTGCGTATAGTTTTAATACACCAATATTTTTACCTGCTTTATAATAAAGCAAAACTTCCATAACTCAAATATTAATCACTTTAACATTCATCATTACTCGAAGGACTCTGTCGGTCCTTGTCTAAAGCATTAACTTGTCTACGCCCCCTGAAAACAAACGCGAAACTATCAAACCATATATTTGGTCCATTAACAATTTTGATCTATATATGTTGAAGACGCTCACTAAGAAATGCTATTTGATATAACTAGAGATTTCTTCTTTTTTGGCAATACCCTGGCACATCCACATCTTGCCTTTCCAGCTCTCTCAAGAATATAGAGAGCACGTGAATAGTTACGGTATCACAATATTTACAATGTAAATATCAGAAATTCTTAGAAATTATTGCATTGTTATAAACAATCTTACTGCAAGGAATAATAAAATCGTTGTTCGAACTTCTTAGCTTACATGTTCATTGGCTGCGGCTTGCATGCCGATGTTGTTCGAAAAGCAAAGCTTCTTGCAAATTATATAATTTCTGCGATTTTACTAATTTCTTGTTTCTTTTTGTTATTTTTGCTATGGATAAAGCAGGAAATGGTTTATCCACAAGTTTTAATTGGACTATTCCTTGAAATGTTCCGTAAAACATTACAAAATAAAATGAACAAATTGTATTTTCCATTTTCAGGAGTTCTGGCCCCTGCTAGAAATTGAGAGTTTTGAATATCTTTTCTATTGCTTGGTTTTGTTTTGTTTCACATTCATCGTGCTTAGGAAATTAATTTGCGCATTGCAACAACTTTTCCATTTGATCTGGAATGAATAGATTTTGGTATTTTTGTCGATTCTACGATTTTTCGTGATTATGGACTGGATTTATCTGTGCAAATTGTACATGAAATACATCGGATTTAAGCAGCGCGGGAGAAGCGTGTTTACATCTGCAAGTGTGTTTGTTCTGTCATTGACTATTTGAAATCATAATGTGGGAAAAATATGAAGTGTTGCAATTGCAATTATCAAAAAGACGCTATTGCATTTAATGTTTATTTCATTTTGGGTGCAGTAAGGAGGATGTAATTACACTTGGAATATAGTCGAAATTACAGTACAATTTCGAAATGTGTAATCAAGCTTGAGAACTCTTGACATGGATCATGTAATTCGGATTTGCTGAACTAAGAAAGTACATTTTGAGGCAATTCAGAATGTAAAACTGTAAGTATATTTTTGCCATTCTTATTACCAGCTAAAGGAGACAGTTTATGAATTTATAACTTGCATGCTTTTTAAAGGTACCAAGCAATTTTATGAATTCTGGCGTCTATCGCCGAAATCCGAAACATTGTATCAAAAAAGTTAACGCGGAATGTAGCAAAGTAGCTGGTATGTGGCAGTCCACGAAACATCTGCTTTAGTTCATTCAGATACAAATTTAATCAATAAAAACGTAAATCGTCTGCTACACGAGAGTAGCTGATTTGTTTACAAAGTAGTTCCTAATACAATATTGGGCACACTTGTCCTACGCGTGAGTGCAATATGAAGGTGTGCAATATCGTAAAAAAACTAATAACTTACGATATAATTTTGGATCTTAAAACATGGCTGGCAGAAAAAAATGGTATCTACCTAGTCTATTTTCTTTGTTTCAGCTTTCCACAAACCTAAAACGATGTCAAGTGCTTTCAGATTTATTCTTGCATTGACAGGTATTTACATTACTTTACCTTGGCACTAGCAACTGATAGACTATACAAATAATGCATAATAATATTTTAATGCGAGATACACAAAATCACTTTTAATACCATTCTTGCGTGTTTTAAGACAGTTCACCATTGCGAGACAAGAACTGCATTCCCGTGTTGCAACACGTTTCTTTTCCCTCTATGCTATTGTCTGTCTGCAAAGTGTTATACAGAAATTTTTATTTATAAAGAGTTTGTCAATTATAAAGTTTCATTCTTTTTATTAACTTATACGATGGCGTGTATTAAATTCAAAATAAGTGTTGCGCGAGACCTGCAATTGGACAGGTTGGTGCTATTACGAGTTGCCTCCCTTATACGTGTACCTTAACGCAACATGTCCAATGACTCTAGATAACAGTTATTGCCAAAATTTCCACAATGCAAATCATGCGAATATAAAAGAATCAAAAATCAGGATGCAAAAGACTTTTTGAAATTTCCAAATGAAACAATAATTTACATTACATGGTCTAGTAAATATGTACGCCAGCACATACGTACTGTTTTCGTGTTCAACAAATATGTAACGATGTGATACTGGACGAGAGCATGATTGACAACTTCTTAACCAACTGAAACTGTTGTAACATAAAAACCGCATGCTCCGCCAACACCAGCATTAGACATTAATTTAGGTGGCGCTCTGCAGTTTCATAGTCTGCATACGTTTAGATTTTTAATGAAAAAGAGTCTCTTAGGATTTTCTCACTGGTTATCCCGTCTATTTAAAAGAGACATTTCATAATTCGATGAACGACTGATGGATGTAATTTGGTTTATAATGTATACATCTTAGCTTTGCATCAGCTGTGCATAAAAATTCTTTTAACAAAAATTGCTAAACTTTCCAGTGCAAATGCCGCATACACAAATTTACACCTTGTCGCGGGCCGCATAGTTCATTAAGTAAAATAATTAATATTTGAAATAGCAAAAACAAAAGGTTTTTCTAAATAATATCATAATTCATTTTCAGTTGTTAATATGTTGTTAATATTTGAAAACTTAAACTTAAACTTCAAAACAAGCACATGTATTTGATAAACACAGCAACATAAACAGAGTCAGTGCGAATGATGACTTGTTCCTAGCCCACCTGAAAACACTTAACGAGCCGCATGCGGCCCGCGGGCCGTAGTTTGCCCACCCCTGCTATAGGTCAAATTCACTTCCTAGGCCTCGAAGGTAAATTGTTAAAAACGAAACGATAACCGTTTCTTTAATTACATTTTATATAGTTTGTAATTCATTCATTGCATTTTCAGAAACTGTTAATGCCTACTCTGGCAAAATTCGTTTTGCCTATTTTTTTTTAATTGCTAAAGATTGTGTACTTTAGACTAATTCAGGCTCATTTTTCGAGTGCATGGCAGTATCTATTTCTGGTCAGCTGTGCGCTTATTTGATGTACATTTTCCACAAGAACGATATGCGAAGAAATTTCAGCCACGCTACATGAAAGTCGCATAGACGTTTGTAAACATTATCTCCACTGCACATGTTGCAAATGCAATCAACCTTAGACCTGTCACTCTCTCAGAAATATGTAATATATGTAGAGCGCCCCCTAGTTTTGCCCTTAAACGTCAGTCATTCAGACCACCTCTGCTATTTCTGTGAGACAAAAATAATGCTCGACTGAATAATCCATGGGATTTACATGTAATTTACGAATGTAACGCTATTGTGTCACTTCAAGCAATCAGATGTCCTTTTCTACATGGAATTCGATTTTTCGTAAACATTTCATCAAAATGGCTGAAATACCGTTAGAAATTAAAATACTCAGCGTCAGTCCGGTTAAACTTTTTAGCAACTGGAAGAAAGTAGTCCATAAACTGCGATTTCTCAAGGCTGTGTAAGGCATGGACGAAGCTTTTTAGACCAAGCATTATTTGGACGTTCAGAATACATCTTCGTTCTAACTCAGTTGAGAGAGAGAGAGAGAGAGAGAAGAGAGATATCTTTATTATAGGGCGGCCTCGCGTACTTTAAATGTACCTGTGTCAAACTGCGAATCGTCCAAATTGAGCATTTACGAGTATACGCCCGCAATTTTCCAGGTTATTGTATTAGTAGTAGTACGGACCGCTCCGGTGGCCAAGTGGTTAGAGCGTCCGCCTCGGTAGCGGGAGGTCCTGGGTTCGATCACCCAGTCATACCAAAGACTTACAAAAATGGAAATAACAGCTGCCTCGCTAGGCGCTCAGCATTAAGAGGTTAGTGTTGGGACTGGTCTACCTTGTGTCAGGATAATGTGACTGGGTGGGACATCATGCTACATGTCTGCCTATAAAATGCCACACTGCAGACATCGTAGCGATATTACTGAATTTTTTTAAAGCTACGTTAAAAATCCTAATCACACACACACACACACACACACACACACACACACACACACACACACACACACAGAGTAGTAGTACGAGGAGGAGAAGCAAAAGACAGTAGCAGAAGTACATTTAGCAGCAACCGATACTGCAACAGAAGTAGTAATACTAACAAATGCATATAGCATCTCATTCGTAGGATCACACTTCAAAACTTTAGAAATACACGACTTTCCTAAATACTCTCCCATATTCAAATGCATGCTTTTTATTTATTGTTCATTATCCTAATTTTAATGTTGGCAGCGGAAGACAAATGTTTTCATTTACATAATAATGTTATGGCAATCTTTTCCACACCGTGTGTATAATTTCTTGTGCAGCAGATACGAATAGTTTCAAATGTCTCCAATTTGAATTCAGATGAAAATACTAGTTACTGTTTTAAAATAAATGTTCCGAATCTTCCATCTGAACTGAATCAGACTAGCTCAGGAACATAGGGGCGTGATCGAAGCTCATGAGTCATCATGTCACTTGGTGGCCTAATAAAGAGGTCAAAAGGTCGCGATGTCTGACTCACTTACCGTTTTGCATCAAGAAACACGCATAGTAAGGACGGACTGTTTTGAAACAGTTGTCTGTGCAAATGTTCTGTTTTGAATGTATGAATGAGATTCCAGCAAGAAAGCAACAGAGCAATCTGGCAGGCAATATATATTGAAATCCGGCGTGAATCTTCGTGCTGAATTTCAATAAATCAATCAATTAGTTAATTAATCCCGTCATTAAATTAATGTACAGTTGCATATTGTGGGCAATAGTTGCTATTAAAATAAGGAAGCAATAATCAGATAACAAAGTTATGCTGTTGTACGTTTGTTGCTATCAGTTGTTGTTGCTGGTTTTCTTATTTTTTTATTTTTCATTTTGTTGTCCTTTAAGTTGAAATAGCGAAAAGATTTGTTTGTTTACCAAAGGATAATCTATTGTTATCTCTCTCTCTCCCGAGATGAAAACTGTTACATAAACATAGGTCAAAATGTGTAAGGTTGTAATAATGGGCGACGGATATAGACTTTACTTCCACAATGCTTCTGCCAACAATACATAATTCAATATTGTTTTCATTATTAAGCTGTTATGAATGTATCTATTTGCCAAATATAGATCAAATAAGTGATGAACGCATGCATTTTATTAAGCGGTGGCTGGATGCAGAACGTGTTTCCCAATTCACCATTACAAAAAGAACGAATGAAAGAAATAGAGAAATCGAGAAAGAAAATCTAAAACATTGACAGGTACAAGTTCCTGTCAGATGTTCACGATGATCAGATTATGATATGATACTCTTACGAAAAAAAAAAAAACAGTGGGGACCACACCCAACCCTACAGGTGATATCTTATGTCAAACGAATGTACACCTGGTAATTCGATGAATCATAGCATTTCTTCTGATATTATTTGCACTTTGAGCGACGTTCTAAAACTAGAGAGAAAAAGAGAGAACAAAAAAGTTGCAAGAATCGTGGGAATAAAGTTAATTTCAGTTCATATGTATGTACATATAACCATACAGTAAAGGCTTTAAAAGTCGCAAAATTTATTCGGTGCACGAGTTTTTAAAAATAATTTCAATTCTATACACCAAACGAAACCAAATATAAACATTAGGCGTGTGCGACTTTCTCCAAGGCGCGGGCCAGATCAGCGATTTTAAAGTCACATCCTACGATGTAAATTAGCAGACAAAACCATGTCACAGGCCGTAGGTTGCACATCGACGATTTAAATTCACGTCTTTTTTTTTTTACTTGGAACAGTCTTATCAGGAAAAAAATATTATCATTAGTCCAAAAACGATAACAAATATGGTGGGAAGCAAGCAAAGATTTTCTTTTATAGCAATGATCGGTGTTTCTTTCCTTTGTTTTTTTTTTCTGGCTGCTATTTAGGGTTGGCTTTTTTCCGAACAAGCTTCTAATTCAGGTACGGGTTTAGAAATTAAACAAAAATGCTAGCAACGTTAGGATTATTGATATTTCACAAGACATTTGTTGGATAACTTCCAACTTTGATGCGTTTTTATGTGTGGATGTTATTTTTATAGTTAATGCAATATCTGCAATCTGTTTTATATGCATATTGCATAATACATTTGTCTTTTTATAATCAGGATTCCGTTACTGAAGTCGTTAATGTCCTAATGTATCTACATGCACTATAACATTAGTCAGTTAAAAATGATAAACTTTTGTTTCGCATGCAGAATACTACCTTGACAAAGTACCAGTATTAGCTCTCAATCTGAATATATATATATATATATATATATATATATATATATATATATATATATATATATATATATATATATATATATATATATATACATACATGCATACATACATACATACATACACAGACAGACAGACAGACAGACATACACACACAGACAGACATGCATGCATGCATGCATACATACATACATACATACATACATACATACATACATATATATATATATATATATATATATATATATATATATATATATATATATATATATATATATATATATATATATATATATATATATAAAATCAGCAGTTAATCACGCTTTATTTGATCGTTCTGTTATCCTGTTGCTCTAATTATACAGTTTTATAAAATTAACCTAAAATCCTAACAACGCATCTCGAGATAATACTGTTTACAACACAGTTATATGGATAGGTGTTTAAAATGAAAAAAAAAGTGCTTTATATTGCAGATTAAACGGCCATACTTATTACCGATGAATGAATAGAGAAGCACATTTAACGAGGAGAAAGATCGTGGTGAATTAAATGAAGAGAATCAAAAAGACAATAAACAAATGTACAAATTGGCTGTAGTTTTGAATGGTTAGAAGATCCTCCTTTTGACATGCAGAGAAGAAAAAAAAACAACATGTAATATGGTACTGAAAATGGCATTTTTACTCATGGGTCTTTGAAAAGAAACAAATTAATCTGAAATATCTCCATAAAGAATGATTTTTTTACTCGTACTATTTTTACAAAGTGGTTATCTGAAAACAAATTTTTACTTATTTGTGACATGATTTTAGATATGATTAACAGTTTAATGTGTTTGATAAATTTACAGTCGTTTAAAAATAAAGTCAAATTATGTGAGCCATCGTAGCATTATTGCCTTATCTGACGATGTGTAAAATCCTGTAGACTTCCTAGCATACGTTTGTTAAATTCAGTATTTGTTTACTTACTTACTTATTATTTTATTTTTTTATTTATTTAATTATAGCAATGCATTCTTCAAAGAGATATTGTATACATTTTGTCTCACCTGAAAGAAGATTGATTACTAATCTATCTCAAAATACAAGTTAAAAAATAGCTGATACTTTCTGATATTTCACTTTGTATGGTTTTAATATTTTGTCGTAAGAAGACCTTTTGTAATCTATGCTTTATCTATTTTTTTGTTATGTTTGTTATTATTTCAAAATATTTTGAATATGGAAAATATTCCTTTAATAAAACTATTTTATTTACTTTATATTTAAGCAAAATAATTATTCCACCTACAGAACTCATGTCTGTTAATTTAAAATTTTAACTAACTGTTTGTTTAATAAACTCTCTCTCTCTCTCTCTCTCTCTCTCTCCAAGTATTTTCAGATAAATCTTTTTTATTGTATTAGTGTATTTTAACAGTGAAGCTAGTTAATGCTGTATTCTATTTAAAGCTTGAAAAAAACTCAAAACGCTTTATATAAATTTGAATGAATTTCACCAATACGGATCAAGTTTAAATTATGACACCTGATCATTTTCATCTAAAATAACTCACTTGAAAATCTCATGTTTCCATATACAGTATAACTGCTTATCAGTAATGTATTTACTGTTTTCAATCATTTTTGTATGGTAGAAATTGTTGTAAATAATTGTAGTCTCTTTATTAAACGAAGAGGAAATGACGATTTGCTCTGTACAAATTGGTACATTTGAGTTTGTTTTACTTTTATCTTAATTTATAAAATGCATTGTCGTCAAAGACCTGCAAGTCTTACTCTTCTAGGAACAGTAAAATACATCCAAAATATTTTCCACATTGGAGGTATAAATTAAAAGTAAACTAGAATTTTAATTTCTTGTAATGACTGAGCCTTATTTCAAAAAGCAATCTCAAATTTCTTCTCAAAGTATGATTTTACATTAACTTACTTATGTTACAATATCGATATTTTTCTCAGAGGAAGAGACAGCTGAAATGGTGCAAACTCACATTATAATTTTAAAATTTAAGACAATGAAACCTATTCAGTCTTGCTTTCAAAATTTCCTCTGAGATAAGGCAAGACTTCTTTAACGAAAATTTAAGATTTAATTAATTTATTTTAATTCTGGGTGTCTGCTGACTTTTCTTTGATGAAATAAGTTACCAACAAAGTAACAAGAAATTTATTCAGATATATTAATCTAAGATTTTTTTTTTAGATGTGTAAAGAAATTGGGATAAGACCTGTATTAGTAATAATAACATACAACACATTGTACCGAATACATATCATAAGTACTCGCAATGTAGAAGATACAGTTCAAAACAAAATGGCTGCCATCAATACACTGTAAACAAATAATGCCACTTTAAAATTGCATTCAAATAGTCATATTTTCTCATCATAATTTGCAAACTTTGGACTGTCCATACTGTATACATTTATTTTCTGAATGATTACATGTCATTAATTAAAAAACGTTTTAAAATTTGCATATATATATATATATATATATATATATATATATATATATATATATATATATATATATATATATATATTACCTTTCTTTGTTACGGGATGACGGCGAAAATGGGCATCGGTTGAAACAACTACCTGTCAGTTACTAAATTTAGAAAAGCAAGACAGTTGTGATTTACATGTGTAGCGATTTTATGGTACCAACGAACATTTATAAAAGACATAACGTAACTCTGAACGTTAAAAAGTGTAACGAAATTCGAATTCAGGCAAATTTATAGTCACAAAATGGAGAACTAAGTACAAAACTATTTAGGAAGAGGAGCAAATTAACGAAAAGAAAAGTCTCGGGTAAACAGTGGAGTGTGGGGGTGGGGTGACCTAGTCCAATGTTTGAGTAGAGTAAATGTTGAGATGATGAAATTATCAAAAACCAGTACAATGAAATTCTTAAAAATTCAGAAGCAAGGTTGCAGAAGATGTTATTAAAACCTGCAGACAAATTATACATTTTAAAAACGTCTTCTGCAAGGTTGCAACTGAATTGTTAAGAATTTCATTTTACGTATAAATAAATATTCTCTTCAAAATATATACATATTTTCATAGCTAACAAAAATTGTTGACTATTAGACAGCAGATGCCATTCCTATCCCCGTCTTTTCCAAAATTAAAGATAAATAAATAAATAAATAAATAAGTAAATAAATAAATAAATAAATAAATAAATAAATAAACTGCTATATGAAATTATTATTGTATTTATCAAAATGTCAAATTTTGAATGATTGTGCATATGCCAAATTAATATTTCACTGTGTAGGACTTTAGTGATGCGAACGTCAAATTCAAACTCCGAACAGCGATTTGTTGTTGTTGTTGTTGTTGTTGTTGTTGGTGTGTCTAATGAGGTTCACATTACTTTGAACATCTGTGTCAGGGGCATTGAGACTTTGAATATATATGCATCTGCACAACGTGTTTATGTGCTCTTGGTTTTAGTGCAATGGTGATTGTCAAAAAAACAAATAAACTTACTTATTCCGTCGAAACCATGCCTCAGAGCTTTACTGAATCACGTGAAACTATAATTATGCGGCGCTAATTAAGTCGCATAAAAAGAAAATTGGAAGAAAATATATACTAATTGTTAAAATCAATTGATGATGAGAAAGTGCGGAATAACTTTGATGCTGTAAAGTTTATTTTTTTAAATATAATTTCATTGATATAAAAGTCACGCTATGTATGCGAGATCATGCAACGTTTTGAAAACGTTCTAGTCAAAACTGCTGACACATCAAATCAAAATGTCGGTTACATTCGGAACTGCTCATAACATATCCAAGCAATATGACTATTCACAAGGTCTTAACATTCAAAATCTGCTTCCAACTTCTTGTAACATTGCACTTTGTGGTAGATCATTTACTGATTATTTTTAAAAAAATTAAAATTAGGATTATAAAATTAATTGTGGCGCCTCTAGTATATCACGCTTAAAAAAAAAAAAAAATAAAAAACATAACAAAATAAAAGTATACAAATTTCACATCAAGGCGATAAATTGTTATGTTTAGGTATTTAAGAATTATTTTGTAACTGCCATGAAGACTTCGTCACTTTTGTTATCAATTTGTAATGACCTTGCACATATGTTTTTCCCTGCTAAAGCCATCGGTACGGTCAGATTGTGTACAAGTAGCCTAAAGATACAATAATTTCGTTACTCCACCACGGTACAATTGCAGCTTTAAAACCAAAAAAAAAAAATGTAAAACGTAACCTATCCCTGATAAGGCTCATTATCGTTTACAGTTGGCTGCAGTAGGCTGAAAGAATCATATTTAGTTATAATCATATAAACTATTATTTCCGTACATAGTTAACTGGCTCTCTGCTCTCTCATGCATAATTCCATAATTTTGTATCGACACAATATTGATATCAATGTGGCATTTTGCCGTTAAATTCCGCATCCTGAAAGTGAAGAGTGGCTAAATGTATCTAATTACTGTGATAACTAATCGAGATAAGACAGTCGAAAACCTTGACGTTTGCCACTGTCTAAACCATGTTACGACCTGCTATGTTTACAAACATTGTCAGTGATTGACAGTTACGCTACTTGCTTATTGATTAACTAAACCGATAGAAAATCGAATAAAGAATGTGGACTGACCTCTGTTTGTGAAATATCGATCCAAGAACCCTAAATCAACAAGGTAAGCAAAATCCGGCCGTTAAGAACACGCGGTATGATTTTCTATTGTTAAGACTGGGGATTCCGATAACATGTTTGGACCTGTCTAGGAAGCACATGTTCGTTTTGAACATTTAAATTAAGGGAGGTAACCGGTGCTGTCATGCGGGCTGGACAAAGTTTTGGGGAAAAGATAAAGTATCTCAAATGAATTTCTTCCACGTCATCAAGAATGACGCTAGGCAGTAGAATCTGGGTCAACGAAATCTAAATTTGGAAACAAGGGACTTCCCAGGTCGAAACTTTGCATTTTCATTATGGCCGCTGTCTGTCGATGTCCTTGGAATTGGGGCCCCACAAAGGTTCGGTTTATCATGCTTACCAAAAGAATCAATAGTGATGAACGAAGTTAGAAGAAACGTGTGTGTGTGTGTGTGTGTGTGTGTGTGTTTGCTTATATTGGCGGCATTAAAACTAAATCGCTGTACCCACAAGTTTAGAGGCCCTGTATGGGAGAATTGAAATAACAAACAGAAATTGACGGTCAAATAAATTATTATTATTAGTAGTAGTAGTAGTAGTAGTATTCCAAGTATTTTTTTTTTTTACTCATATTGAAAATCACGAAATTGCAAGGGGAGAGTATAAGAAAGATATAAGGATGATTTTATTGCTTAGGGTCCACTACTTTTTGTACGAAGAAATATATAGCATTTTCCAAGCTATCGACCCAATTGTCCCCTAACCCATATTATTTCGAGAATTTTGTTAGCATAGTTTTATTCAGTTATTGCAAACCTTCATCCTGTTCTATCATGCTTATATAGCCTCTTTTGAGTCTAGTTGTTCTATCACTGATATAATTAGTTCCTAGTGAATTCTTTACTATGTCTCTTCACTTCTCCCACAATTGGATTCATACTGATTTATTCGGTACGTTGTTGTTTTCTTCTTTTACATAGGATTTTCTTAACATTGTACATTTGGATAGCAAAATTAACACAGTTTCATCAACGAAGGTATTATGTTATAGTGTCTGTAATAGTGGCATCATTTTCATTTTAAATTGTTTGTTAAATTCTGTTGTTAGTCCATCTGTCCCTGATGGTTCTCCTTTATTCAATTGGCAAACAGCTTAAGATATTTAATCTTGGATCAGCAGATGTCTGAACCATTTACTGGAGAAAAAAATTCATTATTGGAAGCAACAATTGTGCTCCTATTGCCAGTTCTGAAGTCCTTGAGGGGATTCGTAAAAGCAGGCCCGGCCCTAGGACAAGGCTAACGAGGCAACCGCCTTGGGCCCCGCGCTAACTCGCAGTGCAATGTTTCTTGCTTGGAGCCCCGCGCTCAGCGCTTGCTGCCTTGGACCCGAATGCTGCCTTGGGCCCCGCATGCTGCCTTGGACTCGCATGCTGCCTTGGGCCCCACACATACTAGGGCCGGGCCTGAGTAAAAGTATTTTATCAACAGATCAGAAGTTTCAAAACATATTTGAATGTTAACTTTCTGGCCCAGATTGTTTTGTGGGTCTTTAAAGTTTATAAATATATTTTATAGGCAAAATAGTCCCCTAAACAATTCGAGTACAAATAGTCAAGCACATCTGTCTATCTATCTATCTATCTATCTATCTATCTATCTATCTATCTATCTATCTATCTGTGTGCGCGCGGGCGCGTGTGTGTGTGTATGTGTGCGTGTTTCAAACGTTGTGACTCATGATTTCTTTGATATATTTAATTTGTTCAGTTCCTAAATAAATAAGTAATTAAGTAAGTAATCTACATACGCACTTGAATAAATGTTTGCCTGTATATTTCAACTTTACGTTTAGTTTTTCCTCATATTTATATACATGTATGTTTCAGTTTATGTATATATACTTTTTCTGTCTCTTTTTAAGTTACTTTTTTTTTCTCTGTATCTTCTTGTTCTACTTCCCCAACCCTCAACCTCCGATATTATTCTCGACTGATGCAGAACAGAAAGGAGAGAAAACGACACAGCTTCCTCAGTGCAAACTGGAATCTATCTTCTTAAATACAGAGCTTAAATACTATAAATAATACCGTGTAAAACGTCAGTTGCTTGTTGCTTAATTCAGTAAAGTATATGCTCCATTATTGCAGTGTACTTCTAAAACCCTAGTTTTTACTTTTAATTAGTAATTGTTTTGGTAAGTTTTCCACTTAAACATTTTAACATTCAAAGGAAATAATCAAATATCACAAGCGGATTATTTACCCATGTATTACAGTATATATTACAATGGAAATCACTTTTTATTTTTAAAATATAAAAAATATAAAAAGTATATGTTTAGGCAAACAAAATATCTGTGTTTCCTATTGAAATGAGAGGTAGGTGTCTTTTTAATATTCTTAAAAACATTATATATATATATATATATATATATATATATATATATATATATATATATATATATATATATATATATATATATATATATACACACATATATATATATACGCACATATATATATATATATATATATATATATATATATATATATATATATATATATATATATATATATATATATATATATATATATATATATATATATACAGAGAGAGAGAGAGAGAGAGAGAGAGAGAGAGAGAGAGAGAATGTACTAAGGGCTTAAAGTAACTGGGCTAAACCGGCACACTTAGATATATTTATTTTTAAATTTCTTTTTTTTCTGCCCTGGGGGAAAAGTGTTAGGGTCGGCAACGAAAAACAGGGACGGTCAGCAGATGAGAACACATTTTTATTTTGTGTGTGCCATATCTGTCTATATATTTTTGATTGCTTGTCTGTTAGAACGAAATGAGAATTTGGTTGTAAATCTCAGATATTAATATTGGTTGTCAGGCATGATCACAGCTGGACTGTTTATTTTCAAGATGTTGTTTATATCTAAAAATACAATTTGGATTTCAAGTTACTTTGTTACTAGTATTTGTCTTGACTATTGTGAAATTTAAAAACAATGCCATTAAATTTCGTTGTTGACTTTGCCAATGAATAAATAAATAAATAAATAAATAAGTAAACTGCGTATTTTCGCATTTTTTTCGATTCCATTACTGTCAAAATTCTGATATACACTTATTGGATGAGTCAGATACATGCTATTATATCAACAATAACAATTACTAAACCAGTCAGACTGTGAAGCCATTAGCGAACAAACAAGAAACAGTGACACAAATACAACGAGATAAATGGCCAAAGGAGATAAACATATACAGTGTGTACCGTACTCTATACATGTGCACGAGGTGCAATTATATTATTATGAATTACATCACTTGGTGAATGTTATTTATTTATTACTTGGGGGACGTGGTACGGTGATAATATTATGTAGTGTGGACTATATCGTTGATTAAAACAGTGATGGAATTCAGAAGTTAAAATACTGACGCTACTTCACATATGTATAATTTAGCAATATATATACTCAAATACTAATAGGTAAATCAAAACGAATACCTCAATACTTGATGGAGTAATACCAAAACATGTGAAGAAAATATTACAATCTTTGTGATACGCTTTCCGACTAGACCATAATTAGGGAGGTCGAATAGATATGATTTTAAGCAGCTTCATAACAAAAGTTTTAAAGTATGATTTAAATGAAATGTATATCAATGTACATTTTATAATGCCATCAATACAGATTTGCATGAATGTTTCAATCATATTATCCACATCTGTCAAGATTTTAAGATACTAGGTCAGGAGAGTGGATGGGATTATAGATCTACTTTTTATCTGCTGCTGAAAACTGCACCAACAAAACCCATGTTTTTCATCATCAGTGAATGGACATAACTTAAGTTTTAAACAAAATAGAAATAAAGAGATCCTAGATTATAGAAGGACGTATAATGAATCTAAATTGTCAAATATTGCATTAAATTCGGAAAACCTCGGAACACAACTATGGTTTATATTTACTTATCGAACATACCAGTGACAACATCCTTGAGATGAATACATGTAGCGAATATTACTGAGCAGGATCAGAAGAAATCACCAAGAACATATTACTATTACAAAACCCTTTGTCTTACATGTTGGTTTTTACATATTTTATATAAAACCAAGTTGAGTATTAACGGGCAACAGGTAACATTTAAAGAAGAAACTCGTGGACTGAGTCACTGATTTATTGGCGATTTTGATTTGAAATGACATTGCGTTAAGATTAAAAGACCAATACCTTTGAATGGTCCGGGATATTACATTCGTAAAATCACAGCCGATGTTCCAAACGGATTTAGCGTAGACGCAGAAGACATTATTTGACCCCCTTATGAGGTCGTCCAGGACATAATTGTTTATGTTTATGGATAAAGAAGATATTTTTCTTATAAACCTAGGCAAGCCACATATTTGTTTCATAAATTTTCACACAGCGCAACAAAAAATAGCAGTTCGTTAATAAAGAAAACAATATAAAAAGAATAGACTCCATCAGCTGGTTTTAGGAAGGTTGTCTCTTTAAAATTAGAAATATACTGGTCGGTTAATTAACACTCCAGGTTGTAAAGAAACATATAGGGACACATATTCTGGATGTTTGAGATAGCCTAGACACAAGAACTTTGACAAAGGAAAACTGAAAGATGATATATAGATACAATACAAAATATATTATTTTCGGGTAATAGAGGTGATAAAGCTAAAACTGACAGAATTACGAAGACTTTCGAAAACAGCTTTAGAAACAGCTATTGCAAATCAAGGAGTTAAAAATGTAAACTAATAGCCATGGTATGGCCCAAGATGCAACCATTTACGTAAAAAGAAGAGAAGCATCAGTTGTTTCAGAAACGGCTTTTTGTGTTATACACACAGAGAAAATAGTAGAATGCAAACGGCTGAAAGTATTGAGAAAAATATAGTTTTACCAGCGGATAAATGTAATCAACTTAAACATAAATTTTGAAATAAATTACCACATATGTGCAAATCAAAAACAACAAAGATAATGAGAGATCTTAAAATATTCTGAATAGGAATGCATACCTTCACCGATATTACTAGAAGAACTGTTTGAATTTCGTCGTTTCAAAAGATAGTTTTAAACATGAATCATCGTTATAAACACTATTTTGTTGGTCTTTATTCTATTTAAATATATATATATATATATATATATATATATATATATATATATATATATATATATATATATATATATATATATATATATATATATATATATATATATATGTTTCTTTTCAGTTTTGTATTTGAACATGAATTGTTACCAGAATCTTGGGCAAAATGGTATACAATGAACATACAAAGGTAAGCAAACAACGAACATACAATGCATAAGCCAATACTCTCTGCCATTAAATTATAATCCAATTACACTCCACGTCTTTCTTTAGACGTTATTTACATGTGTTTCATATTAAAAATTAACATTTCTTAATGCTAATACTCTAATTCAAGAAAAGATAAACATGGTTTCGCAAAGGATACGATCTATCTCATAAAATATACGTATTACATGTTTTAATGGCTTAATATACAAGATGTGCAATAATAAAAAAAAATAATTAAGGAATGACTGGAGATGTCTTATGCAATAAATGAGCTACTCAATATGGGAAAGATCTTCAACATTGCTTTAAATGAGTTTGAAAATTTGTTGTTCTCAGAAAAATTTGCGGAATTTAATTTGGAACCCACTGACAAAGATATTGCCAGATATATTGGAATAAATGTTGCGCAGTATGCAGATGATACAGTCATAATAGCTGTAAATGAAAGAGACTTGTATAGCAATTTTAGAACTTTTGTCATATTGAAATTGAAAGCTAATTGCAAATTATGAGACACATTAAGACTACAGTTTTGCGAAGGCTTAAACTAGATAGGGTTAGAATGACACTAACGAAGGCAAAGCAAAGAAATGTTTGTGATATCAGGAAATAATTAGGGATTAAGAAGTAATATTTGGCGATATATGTGTATTGTTTGCAATGGGATGGTAAACAGAGTAGTCATTGCAGATTCTGTACAGATATAAGTCTTTGATGTTTATCATTATCTTGCTTTTTGTTACAACTATTTCGAAATCGGTAACTGTTTGCTTTAACACCATCATTTCCAATTTGTTCTAGTGTTCCATTAGTTTAACTAAGCGACCGCGAGTTTAATTAACTATAAACGTACAAAATTAATACACGTACAAGGCATTAGATAGTTGATTTTAGGCTATACAGGTACTTTGTCTGTTTACAGTTTCCGCCTTTACGTAACTCATAGACATTAACTGACATTTGATAACAATTAATAACAATTCATGACAATTAGTAACATTCGGGGATCTTCGTAATTTTTAGTACTATTTAACTAGGTATGCCAAATCAGTATATCTACTATCCTCACTGAACAAGGCACATGATGAATTTAACGCATTATGTTACAACAAACTCTTTAGATAGTTGATTTGGACACATTCAATGCAGCAAGAAACTCGTAGGAAGATAGAAAGAGGATAGGAAACAACTTTAGTTGAAAAACAGCATTGAAGAAAACCCTGGTTACCGAACACACACACACACACGGGCGCGCGCACGCACACGCACATACATGTATACACACACAAATCTAAATGCGGAAGAGTCAAACAAGCGAGTTGCAAAACGAATTAAACCTCCAGAGAGAAATCAGATAATTTGTTACAAAACCTACAGGACATAGACTAAAGTTCGAATGGATTCTCGACTTATATAAAACCTAAATCAAAGCTAAAAATCTAAACCAATGTAAGAAATTTATGCCGATCTTGCACAAATATAGAAGGAATTGAAAAAGAGATTGACAAGACAGAAATAAAGACGGAAAAAGTATTATTTAATGCACTGTCTATATGGGTCAGTATATGGCGTGGGTCATTGCACTCAACTTCTTAATTCTACATGGATTGATGCCGGATAATATTGTGTCTTAGGTTAAATAAATCCAGTCTCGTGTATGTTAATGCCTTATTTTTTTAAAGTACATTTTGCATAATATATTCAACTTTTATTGCCCGTATAAAACCCAAAATATATTCTATTTCCTTCAGCGTTCTGCCTTTGAAAAAAAACCTTATTTTTTCCATGACATAATTGTTAAGGTTGCTACCATCAGCCCAAGTGAAATAATTGTAGTTTGGGCATATTGGGTAAACGATGTATTTTTACTTTGAGAAAACTATTCACAAAAGCCAGTGTAGTACATTTACTGATGTATTTTTGTATCAGTTGTTAACAAGGGAGTGGGGGGGGGGGGGCATTTATGTGTAAAAAGAAAACGGTCCCTGCCCACACCACACATCCAAACAGGGATATATAAATACATCTCTCTGAGCGCTGTAGTTTAATGTTATTCCTTCAGGAAACTCGCTTTGACTGCACGTTTATTATATCAGAATTTGTAAGCAAACGAACATCAACTTTACATACCGACACTTCTGCTTTCAGGCTAAACTCATCAAATATCACCTCAATGAAAATTGTTAAATTCAGTCTGAGGTAGTTTTGTGCCATTATTAATACTGTGTAATTTTTTTCAACAGTTATTTTGCGTTCGCTAATTAACTTTATGGTCTGACTGGTCTCGTAATTTTTAATTTTTAGAATAATACCATTGCGTCTGACTACATCATTACATTTAGAGTCATAGGTACTGTAATTTTACTCTTGGGAAATTTCTTAATGTATGAAGTGTGGTCCCTGGCCACAGATTTTTTTTTTTAGCCATCACTATACTTCAGACTTGTCAGTATAATAGAAATAAAAACTAACTTTATGTTCGCCATTTTATATTTATGTATAGGAAAAATCTTGTACAGAAACTATGCAATTATTAATGTGCCAGCTTACAAGCATTAAAAGCTAAAATTTTCCAACAAATTTTCATACCATCGAATGTATTGTTTTTGGTTTGGCAGGGCTTTTACGGCTCATCGACATAAGTAGATTTAGCGTCGAAGTCAATGGAGTAAGGTGCCTTGCCAGGGGCACACACTATTAGCCTATTCACTATCCGAACAGACAGACTGACGAAGGTAACTAGTCCAATAAACAGACACGAAAACTTAAATCAGGTAAAGAAAGCGAGCCCTAAAACCGATGTATACACAACATCAGTACAAAATTATTGCTACTCTTAATTACTGAATATAAACTCCATTTGAAGGTAAACATTAACTTTCAGTTATTTGATACTATAGTCAGTACAACTATTGAGAATCCAAATCAAAAGTAAGCTAGTTCAAAAACAAATGCAGATAGCTGGTATACATTTGATAAGGCATTTCCTCACTGACTGAAAAATTAGCTTTCTTGCATATATGTAACTTTTGCGTCATTGTTAATTTTTTTTCTCAACTTGGAGTATCATCAAAAGTGAAAATCGTCAGGCAATAGAGGAATGAAAGACAACATATAAATAATTAAATCTCATTAGGATGACTGTGGAAAACCGTATATCAATTTCCATTCATTTTTATGCAAGATTAGCAAGTCTGTTGTCTTTCCTTGTACGCAAACTACATGGAAGCTATGTACAGACAGATAGATAGATAGATAGATAGATGAATGGATGGATGGATGGATACAAATATAGTCAGACATATATATATATATATATATATATATATATATATATATATATATATATATATATATATATATATATATATATATATATATAAAGAGGTCAATTTATGGACGGACGAAGATATAAATATACTAATATATACAGACATAGATAAGTACAGAGAAAGATGTGTAGATAGTTTAAAACATATGGGAAAAATAGGAATAGTATAAGAGTTTCAGCTACGTATTAAGTACGTCTTCCTTCCAATATGGGTAAGATAATATAAAAACAAGGGTTACACGTTGCTAATGTAAAAACCTTTATGGTGACAGAATATTATTCTACATTCGACCGGTACAAACTCAAATTATAGGCATACAGTAATACATTTTGGTCGAAGAGAAGCAAATAAATTTATAGCATTCAACCGTTTGAACACTGAATCAGTCCCAACGACAGGTAAAATAATAAATAAATGGATGGGTTAAAAGATAAATTAGCCCGTGTGTAACATGCAGAGTGGAAGGGTGAAAGGATAAATACATGGCTGAACAGATAAGCGAGTAATAACTTTTCATATAAATGAATAAATAAAAGACTAACCAACTGGGTTTTCTCCATGGGTACATTTATGCCGATATTCGGATTACAAATTAATCTTACTATGTGCAAATAGAACGTATCCATTACTGTCATACCAGTAACTTCAATTGCGACTGTCCCGTTAATAATTTACTTTTGGAGAGCAAAGTTCCATTTTACTGAGTAAAGAACATTTAAAAATGGAGAAAGTAGCAGGTAATTGTTTTCAAATATATATGTACGCAAGTCTGCGTACCTATGTATATGTGTATAATTGTATGTGTATACTTACAATGAACTGTGAGGTAGTCAGTGGGATGGTTCTACTACCTACTGCTTCCTACATAAAGGGATAAGGGGACTAATAAGAAATAGCAACAAATATTCGCCTTCACCAGTTTCGAAAAGGTGTAGAATTGTGAATATTTATAGAATGGCGGATCTTAAAGCTAGTTTTCAAGCGTGTTTGGCTAGAATTGTGGATATTTATAGAATCGTGGATCGTTAAGCTACCTTTCAAGCGTGTTTGGTTAGAATTATGGATATTTATATAATAGTGGATCTTTAAGCTAGCTTTCAAGCGTCTTTGGTTATAATTGTGGATATTTGCAGAATCGTGGATCTTTAAGCTAGCTTTCAAGCGTGTTTGGTTAGAATTGTGGATATGTTTAGAATAGTGGATCTTTAAGCTAGCTTTCAAGCGTGTTTGGTTAGAATTGTGGATATATATAGAATCGTGGATCTTTAAGTTAGCTTTCAAGCGTGTTCGGTTAGAATTGTGGATATTTATAGAATAGTGGATCTTTAAGCTAGCTTTAACGCGTGTTTGGTTAGAATTCTGGATATTTATAGAATCGTGGATCTTTAAGCTAGTTTTCAAGCGTGTTTGGTTAGAATTGTGGATATTTATAGAATCGTGGATCTTTAAGTTAGTTTTCAAGCGCGTTTGGTTAGAATTGTGGATATTTATAGAATCGTGGGTCTTTAAATTAGCTTTCAAGCGTGTTTGGTTAGAATTGTGAATATTTATAGAATCGTGGATCTTTAAGCTAGCTTTCAAGCGCGTTTGGTTAGAATTGTGGATATTTATAGAATCGTGGATCCTTAAGTTAGCTTTCAAGCGTGTTCGGTTAGAATTGTGGATATTTATACAATAGTGGATCTTTAAGCTAGCTTTAACGCGTGTTTGGTTAGAATTCTGGATATTTATAGAATCGTGGATCTTTAAGCTAGTTTTCAAGCGTGTTTGGTTAGAATTGTGGATATTTATAGAATCGTGGATCTTTAAGCTAGCTTTCAAGCGCGTTTGGTTAGAATTGTGGATATTTATAGAATCGTGGATCTTTAAGCTAGTTTTCAAGCGTGTTTGGTTAGAATTGTGGATATTTATAGAATCGTGGATCTTTAAGTTAGCTTTCAAGCGCGTTTGGTTAGAATTGTGGATATTTATAGAATCGTGGATCTTTAAATTAGCTTTCAAGCGTGTTCGGTTAGAATTGTGGATATTTATAGAATCGTGGATCTTTAAGTTAGCTTTCAAGCGTGTTTGGTTAGAATTGTGGATATTTATAGAATCGTGGATCTTTAAGTTAGCTTTCAAGCATGTTCGGTTAGAATTGTGGATATTTATAGAATAGTGGATCTTTAAGTTAGCTTTAACGCGTTTTGGTTAGAATTCTGGATATTTATAGAATCGTGGATCTTTAAGCTAGTTTTCAAGCGCGTTTGGTTAGAATTGTGGATATTTATAGAATCGTGGATCTTTAAGTTAGCTTTCAAGCATGTTCGGTTAGAATTGTGGATATTTATAGAATAGTGGATCTTTAAGCTAGCTTTAACGCGTGTTTGGTTAGAATTCTGGATATTTATAGAATCGTGGATCTTTAAGCTAGTTTTCAAGCGCGTTTGGTTAGAATTGTGGATATTTATAGAATCGTGGATCTTTAAGTTAGCTTTCAAGCGTGTTCGGTTAGAATTGTGGATATTTATAGAACCGTGGATCTTTAAGCTAGCTTAACGCGTGTTTGGTTAGAATTCTGGATATTTATAGAATCGTGGATCTTTAAGCTAGTTTTCAAGCGTGTTTGGTTAGAATTGTGGATATTTATATAATCGTGGATCTTTAAGTTAGCTTTCAAGCGCGTTTGGTTAGAATTGTGGATATTTATAGAATCGTGGGTCTTTAAATTAGCTTTCAAGCGTGTTTGGTTAGAATTGTGAATATTTATAGAATCGTGGATCTTTAAGCTAGCTTTCAAGCGCGTTTGGTTAGAATTGTGGATATTTATAGAATCGTGGATCCTTAAGTTAGCTTTCAAGCGTGTTCGGTTAGAATTGTGGATATTTATACAATAGTGGATCTTTAAGCTAGCTTTAACGCGTGTTTGGTTAGAATTCTGGATATTTATAGAATCGTGGATCTTTAAGCTAGTTTTCAAGCGTGTTTGGTTAGAATTGTGGATATTTATATAATCGTGGATCTTTAAGTTAGCTTTCAAGCGCGTTTGGTTAGAATTGTGGATATTTATAGAATCGTGGGTCTTTAAATTAGCTTTCAAGCGTGTTTGGTTAGAATTGTGAATATTTATAGAATCGTGGATCTTTAAGCTAGCTTTCAAGCGCGTTTGGTTAGAATTGTGGATATTTATAGAATCGTGGATCCTTAAGTTAGCTTTCAAGCGTGTTCGGTTAGAATTGTGGATATTTATACAATAGTGGATCTTTAAGCTAGCTTTAACGCGTGTTTGGTTAGAATTCTGGATATTTATAGAATCGTGGATCTTTAAGCTAGTTTTCAAGCGTGTTTGGTTAGAATTGTGGATATTTATAGAATCGTGGATCTTTAAGCTAGCTTTCAAGCGCGTTTGGTTAGAATTGTGGATATTTATAGAATCGTGGATCTTTAAATTAGCTTTCAAGCGTGTTTGGTTAGAATTCTGAATATTTATAGAATCGTGGATCTTTAAGCTAGCTTTAACGCGTGTTTGGTTAGAATTCTGGATATTTATAGAATCGTGGATCTTTAAGCTAGTTTTCAAGCGTGTTTGGTTAGAATTGTGGATATTTATAGAATCGTGGATCTTTAAGTTAGCTTTCAAGCGCGTTTGGTTAGAATTGTGGATATTTATAGAATCGTGGATCTTTAAATTAGCTTTCAAGCATGTTCGGTTAGAATTGTGGATATTTATAGAATCGTGGATCTTTAAGTTAGCTTTCAAGCGTGTTTGGTTAGAATTGTGGATATTTATAGAATCGTGGATCTTTAAGTTAGCTTTCAAGCATGTTCGGTTAGAATTGTGGATATTTATAGAATAGTGGATCTTTAAGCTAGCTTTAACGCGTGTTTGGTTAGAATTCTGGATATTTATAGAATCGTGGATCTTTAAGCTAGTTTTCAAGCGCGTTTGGTTAGAATTGTGGATATTTATAGAATCGTGGATCTTTAAGTTAGCTTTCAAGCGTGTTCGGTTAGAATTGTGGATATTTATAGAACCGTGGATCTTTAAGCTAGCTTTAACGCGTGTTTGGTTAGAATTCTGGATATTTATAGAATCGTGGATCTTTAAGCTAGTTTTCAAACGTGTTTGGTTAGAATTGTGGATATTTATAGAATCGTGGATCTTTAAGTTAGCTTTCAAGCGCGTTTGGTTAGAATTGTGGATATTTATAGAATCGTGGGTCTTTAAATTAGCTTTCAAGCGTGTTTGGTTAGAATTGTGAATATTTATAGAATCGTGGATCTTTAAGCTAGCTTTCAAGCGCGTTTGGTTAGAATTGTGGATATTTATAGAATCGTGGATCCTTAAGTTAGCTTTCAAGCGTGTTCGGTTAGAATTGTGGATATTTATACAATAGTGGATCTTTAAGCTAGCTTTAACGCGTGTTTGGTTAGAATTCTGGATATTTATAGAATCGTGGATCTTTAAGCTAGTTTTCAAACGTGTTTGGTTAGAATTGTGGATATTTATAGAATCGTTGATCTTTAAGCTAGCTTTCAAGCGCGTTTGGTTAGAATTGTGGATATTTATAGAATCGTGGATCTTTAAATTAGCTTTCAAGCGTGTTTGGTTAGAATTCTGAATATTTATAGAATCGTGGATCTTTAAGCTAGCTTTCAAGCGCGTTTGGTTAGAATTGTTTATATTTATAGAATCGTGGATCTTTAAATTAGCTTTCAAGCGTGTTTGGCGAGAATTGTGGATATTTACAGAATCGTTGATCTTTAAGTTAGCTTTCAAGCGCGTTTGGTTCGAATTGTGAATATTTATAGAATCGTGGATCTTTAAGCTAGTTTTCAAGCGTGTTTGGTTAGAATTGTGGATATGTTTAGAATAGTGGATCTTTAAGTTAGCTTTCAAGCGTGTTTGGTTCGAATTGTGAATATTTATAGAATCGTGGATCTTTAAGCTAGTTTTCAAGCGTGTTTGGTTAGAATTGTGGATATTTATAGAATCGTGGATCTTTAAGTTAGCTTTCAAGCGTGTTTGGTTAGAATTGTAGATATTTACAGAATCGTGGATCTTTAAATTAGCTTTCAAGCGTGTTCGGTTAGAATTGTGGATATTTATAGAATCGTGGATCTTTAAGTTAGCTTTCAAGCGTGTTTGGTTAGAATTGTGGATATTTATAGAATCGTGGATCTTTAAGTTAGCTTTCAAGCATGTTCGGTTAGAATTGTGGATATTTATAGAATAGTGGATCTTTAAGCTAGCTTTAACGCGTGTTTGGTTAGAATTCTGGATATTTATAGAATCGTGGATCTTTAAGCTAGTTTTCAAGCGCGTTTGGTTAGAATTGTGGATATTTATAGAATCGTGGATCTTTAAGTTAGCTTTCAAGCGTGTTCGGTTAGAATTGTGGATATTTATAGAACCGTGGATCTTTAAGCTAGCTTTAGCGCGTGTTTGGTTAGAATTCTGGATATTTATAGAATCGTGGATCTTTAAGCTAGTTTTCAAGCGTGTTTGGTTAGAATTGTGGATATTTATAGAATCGTGGATCTTTAAGTTAGTTTTCAAGCGTGTTTGGTTAGAATTGTGGATATTTACAGAATAGTGGATCCTTAAGTTAGCCTTCAAGCATGTTTGGTTAGAATTACGGATATTTATAGAATGGTGGATCCTTAAGTTAGCCTTCAAGCATGTTTGGTTAGAATTATGGATATTTTCAGAATCGTGGATCTTTAAGCTAGCTTTCATGCGTGTTTGGCTAGAATTGTGGATATTTAAAGAACCATGGATCTTTAAGCTAGCTTTCAAGCGTGTTTGGTTTTGTTTGGTGTTTTACGGAGCAACGAGATACATGGGTTATTTAGTGCCAAGGAAATTGGAGAAAAGTACATTGCCCAATGTCACACTACGGTAGCCGAGCCAGGACGATCGGATGGCAGGATTCTAACCAGCCCCCTTTCGGTCGCGAGTTAGACATGCGGACCACTGCGCTGCTCCATCCGGAAGAAGTGAATGCGAATGTGCGTAAGATGACGGGTAGAGGGTAAGGATTCAGCGAGGCATTTGCTATAGTAGTCACAAATTCAACACCAACAAAGACAATAAAGTATACTTAATGAACATTTTATTAATGATTATCTTGATGGAATAGGTGAAAAAGTACAAAATTGAAAAACTATAACAGATCTTTTATCACGCCTATATAATCTGTTATACAAAATCTATTTGCAGAAATATTCTGGTACATTCATATCTCAAGCCATGAACAACATTTCTCATTCAAGTTAAACATTCTTACGTGTCCCATAATTTAAAATGGGGACACAAATAGACTAATTGTTCATGTTGGTGCTTCTCCTCTGAAAAGAAAAAGTGCAGCTGGATAAACTGTAAAGACTGTATCAAAATAATAACGTCAGTTGCACGTATGGTGACACGGTAACGTCTCGTGCCCTAGAGGTAGGTTACGCCGGACCAGCTCACTCCATCCCCACAGAGAACACAACTCATCGTTAGAGGATTTTACACCACATGAGAACTGGAAGCAGATCAGAGTTGACGCCCCTTTCATGAGGCACTACTTCCAGTCTCCATGGCGCCTGATAGGCCTCTACAGGAAGTGATGTTCCCTGTAACTGTCTTTCCGGTGGGGGTCCCTGTAAAAGTACTGGGAGGACAAGAAATATGATGAGGACACCAGGGAATCTTCACGCATGTCTTCAGGTATTCCTCAACAATGTGTTTCTCAGCTTCAAGATGGCGGACCTTCTCAAGAAGCATTTTGTGATTAGCTTCCAGTGCATCAAGCATCTAAAATAAAAAAAAGGATAAAAATAAACACTTGACTAAATGTCACAGAACTGAAAAATAGGAGGTCATAAATGTTGAAACGACCGCAAAAAAAATGCATGTCAACAATATACACAATTAATACTATCTGGAGAAAGAAATTACTGAAAATTCCAATGAAACAATTTTCATTAGAGAAGAAGAAAAAGTGAAATATTCTACACATCAAAAGAATTATGACACCTTTTCATTATATATGTACTTCCTTTAAGAGAACAGCTATCATTTAATTTTGTACTTGGAACAGGATTCCACAAAAAAAGTTGAGTGTTGTATTTAACTGACCATAGGCGTATATTCACAGATATCAGAACATTTTATTTATAACATTAATATTGGTTAATTTGTCATTTCGTCATCCGCGGCAAGTGCATGGATATGAACTTCTTTCTACTATGAATGAATATTAAATTCTTTCTACTATTAATACAAGCTAATTAAGTGTTATATTCAACTGCCAAAGAAATATGTAGACATTCTTCTAATCACTGCATACCTTCTGCGCGATGTTATTCTGCTCTCTGCGTCTCTGTCTGTATGCCTGGGCAGACACTTTGTTTCTTTCCCTTCTTCTCATCTTCCTTATCTTTTCTTTCATTGCATCACCCTGAAAAGCCAAAATTATAGTCATGTTAATACTAGGTTAGATATGTATGAAGTAAATAAAAACATTTTTTTAAAGATAATTAGTATGACATTGACCTTTTATTCACTCTGGTTTCTTTCACAGCAAAAAAAAACCTATTCAACATATTGTTAATTGTGAACAATCAAAATATATATGTACTTTTCAAACTTGAATAAAGAGCAACTGTCGTCCTTGAATACATGGGTAGTCAGAAGAAAAAGAAAGAAAATAATCAATAACTAGCACGGACGATTTCCAACACAGTGTACCCTCTTAGACCAACAAGATATTCTTTTTTTTCAGACATAACTGGTGGGGGCCACAAGTAATGTCAGAAAAAAAGGCAGAGAACCAGGGCCGCGGACAGAGTCGAACAACTGGGACGAAATTCCGGGGGCCCACAACGGCCCAAGGCCGTCAAAATTTGTAATTCATTGGGACCTACTGGATAATTTTTTATCGAGGTCCCACAAATCCTGTCCACGGCCTGCAGAGAACAACTTGTTGGACTATGTGCACTCTGTATTTTCCGATGAAAAAGTCTCACGCGAAAATATAACATTTATGATGCAATTCTTGTCACGATGCGTGTTTATGTATATTTGATTTAATTATATCTGATCTAATTATATATTTATTTCAATTTAATTGTTTGTCAGTTAAAATTTGTATTTTATTTTTATTACATGCTATTGTAATGTAAATTTCTTCACTAGAGATGAAACCTTTTCAGAAAATAGTTTGACCTTGACTGTTCGTTTTGTAAACACAAGGTGTTGATCTAGATCCTGACCTTGATTCAAAATTAGTAGCAACCATGTAAATAAGTTCTATTTTTATTTTTAAATCATTGGTTGTTGTCGAGGTCATGATGGGACTACGTGTTTCAGATGTAAACAATTTTTTTAAATTGTATTTCTCGGAGTAAAATGATTGGTTTTCGTCAGGGCCACACTGAACTTGGAACCATTAAAACATTTTATTATTAGGCCTGCTAAAATTTTATTCGTGGATTATTCTTGGATTATTTTTTGATTTGATTCTTAAAACCCTCTGTTCATATTTTTCATTTTTTTACAGAATTTTTCCAGGGAAATAAATTATTGTATTTTTGAAAGCTTGTTGTTTTTACTCTTTCTTGTGTTACTGTTTATTCGAGCCTAAACACCTAACACGTGACGTGTGCGAGAAGTATTTGGAAATGCAAATTTATATTGACTAAATCTAGTTTCAACGGAAAGAAAACATTATCGACCCTTCACTTTATCTTCTTTCCTATTATATTTTACGTGTTATGAATTGGGTTATATGTCTCTGATGTCACAAAGTCCACATGTGAAATGTATCTGTCTATTGATAAACACAGTATGCAAAAGAGGTGTATACATTTTCAGTTTCGTAAACAGATGTTGATTTATATACATTCGGTCATCAAATACTAAATATTACGATATATTCATAAAAACATAGAAGAATGAGACATGAAAATGACATGCAAAACAAAAACATAAAACGTATGTTTTTTTTTTAATTCTTTCTTACGACTCATTTAAGTGTCATGCGTAATACCTACTTGCTTTTAACTGTCAAATAATATAACCACTGAATATGCCGTGTGCATAAAACTGAATCATTTTTCACATGAAATATCATCAATGATCAACTGTGAAACGTTTGCAAATGAATCATAGTGTTCAGTTGACTTTTTTGACTCCCCCCTCCCATTTCGTCACTGGTCGCCTATTTTTTTTTTTTACTTTCTTACTTTGTTGGTTCGTTGAGAAAACACTGACGAAACTCAATTTCACGCACCACCCCTCAATTTTTCGCCAATGTTCTACTTTTACGCATGCTGGCGAGAAAAAAATATAAAAGGGGGAGGGGGTTTCTGCCAGTTTCAGGGCTAGTCCTGTGCTAGCTACGATGTCGTAGCCTCAACTTGATTTGTTGTGGTTGAGGCCCGTCCACGAGGTAGGAGTAGGGGTACTAATATTAGTACTAGTCTCTGCATGAAACGAACTATACATAAAAACCGTAAAATACATCACGATATATCTAAATATTCACTAAGTACCGTAATAAAACAAACAAAGTGTATACACATTTCTGGTGATTTAATTCGTTCTAACCCAGGTTTCTGAGATGTTCTCTTAGCATCCGCATTATTTCAAGTCCCAAAAAAATATTTTAGAAAATTTACTTAACAAAAAGAAACAGATTTTCTGTGCGCATTTATTTTTTTTCGTGCGTTTCTAAGCTCTGCTACAAATTCTAAATATGATACACATTTTTTTTTGTTTGAAAATGTTCGAAATCATTACCAAGTGATTTTTTTTCTTCTTCTAACAAATACCAACCCAATGCAGTTTGCTGGGTCCAAGTTTTCTAGCTAAAATCTAATGTGGAACGTAGATTCTTGGCTAAATTTAAAAGTTGTGTACAATTTGACCTAACAATTAGATATAATAGGAAATTATCCTTGCTTTGTTGTTGCTGTTGTTATTGTTGTTGTAACTGTTATTATGAATTAGTTATGGTACTGAGCGCACTGAAACTTTACAAGTCGGTTAATTGGTTCCAGATTATTCTACTAGGGGTTTTCCCACTAGAGGGCGCGACTTGATGAACCGCCGGTAAAACAGCTGATACACAGCTGATCACCTAAGCCATTACGCCTGTATTTTAGACCAATAATGGAACAATTTTGAGTTAACGCTCAATGAAACAAAGGTAAAAAATCATAAAATGACATCCAAATGTCTAAAAATTTGATCTAAAGAAGATGTGGTACGTATATATACACCCAACACAAGAAAACAACTGAAATTCGGTCAATGTATTCAATGCAGATCTGAACAAGTGTATGCCTACCTCGGTCATTACCATTTCCAAAGCTTCTTCGCTCAAGTTGGCATCTCCTCTCTTCTCCAAATCAGATTCTCCTCCACTAAACGAATCATTAGTACTGGAATCGGTGTCACAGTTCACTTCCATATGCATTTCATCGCGATCCGTAGGATACGGAGAAAACCTTGATCTGTGTCCTGTGTAGTTTAATGCGGTCACCGCTTTCTCGGCAGTCATTTGGTCCACTAAAACCTCTCCCGAACTGTGTCGGCTTCGTGGTGTCGTGAATGAATTACTTATAACGCGAACCATTTTCAAATTTTCAGATTTTGTGGCTATACAACACTCCGATCTCGAATACTGCGAAGTTGAGTATGTCAGTGTCGGTTTCTCGATCAGCTGTTTTCTTGTGACGAGTGCGTGATCAGCTCCAAGCCGAGTGTATTTTATACACTGATTTGAAAGCGCCAATAGCCCTTGCATCAGACTGTAGCGAAAATCAAGGTCACCGTGCTAAATATAGCAACAATCGGTCAATATCTACTACAAGAATATACATTACGAATGGTTTTTCTCAGATTCTGGATGAATGACGAAAGTGAAGGAAAAAAAGGACAATGAATTTATATAAGTATATGTAAAGAGAACATATTTATTTCAAATCATTTCATATGACCTTGAGTTCGAATTGCAAATAAGTTGTTTTTTTTATGTTACCTTTAACGTAGAAGAAAAGGAATTCCCAAATTGTAAAAGCTGTCAACTGAATTTATATGTTGTTTATGTTGTGGGTTTAACGCATATTTCAGCACACAATAGGTTATACATGGCGGACAGTATAACAGGTGGAGGAAGAACCCAGGGAACCCGATAAGAACCACCGACACATTCGAAACTACTGGCAAGCTTTCTCGCCTACCCAAATTGACGGAACCCGAGACTCGAGCCCACGAGGACAGATGTGAGATGGCAGTAATCGGTAAAGGCGAGCGTTTAAACCACTAGACCACCCGGGGCCCCCTAAATGAATTTTGAAAGAATATTAGAAGAAAAAAAACAGCAGGAAGAGAATAACAATGAAAATGGGTTCAATCTTTCAATTGTGTCATTTGGAATGTCATAGAAAATAATTGCATAAGGAGAAATGATATAACCGTTTGTGTGTGTGTGTGTTTTGTGTAAATTCAAACCTTCCTTTAAATGTGTAGAAGTCAATACTGCTTTAAACCTGCAAGTAATTTAGATCCGGAGTTTCACTTAGACAATGGAACATGAAGACCGATGCACTATGAACTCTCACTCACTCTCTCTCTCTCTCTCTCTCTCTCTCTCTCTCTCAGTGGATATATATATATATATATATATATATATATATATATATATATATATATATATATGTATATATACACTGTTATTAATTATCAAACTATTATCTAACTGCCTGTTTTATCGGTCTATTACATATCTCTGTCTGTCTGTCTCTCTTTCATATATTTTTTAAATCATCATTGGCAGTATCATTCTTACAACCACTATGTACACTAAGAGGCTGAGGCCCACTTTCATCTCGGATCAAAGCGTACAGAGCATACTGTCATAAAAGAACTAACTTGTACTGTCATCCGCTACTTGAAAAAATTGGTTATTTCGATTTGTCTAAATGACAAATAAGTACACGAAAGATTGTATGAGAAAAGTGCCTTGCGCATGGACACTCCAAGGCATCCGACTAGGGCTGGTCAGGGCAGAAATCGAATCCACAACCTACTGTTTACGAGTTCAGCGTGCTAACCTCGAGTCATAATGGCTCCCTGTGGTAAAAGTGGGATATATTAAAAAATAATAGTTACATCCATCAATTTCGCAGGTATAAAATGTAGCTGGTTACTTTTTCTGTTTAAAAGTGCGACTTTTGTGAGTATCAACACCACCCTACCCCCAATGCTTATACTTTTTAAATTTTCTTTAGTTACTCGTGGGTATCTTCGTCTGACACTGTTAGCCATACAATTTATTAGTAAAGGTCGACATATGTAACCACTCCCTGCTGGTTGTGATGTAGAATAGATCCGATTCGCATTCCTTCATGTCATAAGAGGCGAAACAAGGAGACAGGAGCCGCTGTGTTTCAATGGTTAGCGTTCCAGACTCCAGACTAAATTGGTGGGAATTCGAAACCTATCAGTGGATCAGCTCTGGTCGACTGTCCATGAGCAAGGCACTTTACTTAAATTTCATTGGCACTAAATAAAACCTGTTTGTGTTGATGTGCCGTCAAACAACAACCAATCCAAACTAGATGTAACCACGTGGAATTAGTGGCGAATTATGGTTGACGCAACTCAAGGCAATGTCTACAAAACCACTAGATCATGTGTGTCTTCGATAGTCAAGGGTAGTCGATCCACTTCTGTCCACATCAACCCTTGACATGTTTAGCCACTCGAAACGCATTTGTGCTTTCTAGGTAAACCCTACGGGTCACAAATCGAATGCATGCCGATAGCTACCATTCGAACGACCTCGGCTATCTACGACGTAATGTTTGACCGAGAAGCTGCGTGTGCGTTGAGATATTTTTCTTTTCCCTTTTCAATCGTTAGTTTTCGGTTTAAGTCAATCAAATCGCTTAAATAGCTGAGGTGGTCAGAATAGATTTCTGTTAATTTTTTACTGAGAAATATCAGACGCACAAAATGTGCTTTTTTATTTTCTCTAAATTATTGCGCCGACAGGTACATTAGGCATAATTGTGTCTCTCAGAAAAAGCTGACGTCATCCAAATGGCTAAAACGGTGTTTTGCACAAGTGCCCGTTTGCGAATAAGAGACCATACTGATACCAAGCGAAATCAATCAACCAGTTAGAGAACTCGTTTCGTGACCTTTTAGGAATTCAACCTGGCGGTTTCCATGATTTCCAAAGGAACTGACTCGGACGTAAAAGTTGCTTAATTTGTTTAAATTGGAGAAAAGTTCGTGTGATGCGTGTTGGAATTATTACCACATCAATCACTATTACATGACATATGACGTCGTATAAAACGGTGGTTTTGTGGGTTTATCGCCATATTTCAGCACGTGATAGACTATATAGTACGTCCAATATATATAGAGGAGGAAGACCCCGGAAAGACTCCGGTAACAACCACCGAAAACATGGGAAGCCACTGGCAGGCTTTCTCACATCTTGGTCAAAGTCGAGACTCGAACCAGCGCTGATCGGAGGTGAGATATCAGTGATCAGTAAAAGGAGAGCTTCTTCGTCCCGCGTATAATAGAGGATGCCAGTTGTGAATATATTAGGAGAGAATGCAATATATGAGCGTGATAAATTGAAAAGTATACTTACGTATGGCGGTCTTACTGTCTTACACCATTTGAAACCTAAATGACAGCCACCTACCGTCATTGCTACAGATGGGTTGTGCACACGGAGATAGTATGTACATGTGAAATCTGATGCAATTCGGTTTTGTAAATCTGCCTCTAAATTGTGACGATTGTTTTCTCAAGAAGGTAGTTTCTCTTTTATACTTTTTAAATATATCATGGGACTAAATAAGAATACACATTGGATGGTGTTGCTTGCTTTCTTAATAGAACGATTTTCTTTAATACCACGTCATTAGCAAGCAACGAAACATACATATAGAAAGAAGTAAGAATAGGACTAACACTGGAAACACATGGTATGATATTAGACCGGCAATCCAGTTCCTATCCTCATGTATAGATGAGGCAATTATTTCGTAGTTTTCATCACCGTTTTGCAGACTGTAAATAGGACCAAGCAAGGACTGGGTTGGAGAAAGAGAGAAGAAAGCAGGTGCTACTCAACGCTAAAGCTCTGAGTTCGGTACTCTGTCACGCTAGAGCAGGGTGTAAAACAATATTAAAATTACATGTATCGGGTAACTGCTTGAAAATATATTACTGTAGGTTTACTCACTTTAGTTAGCGAATGATTTTGGTTTGGCTTTGTGGTTGTAATGCCATTTTTAGCACATGTTAGGCTATACATTGGGGTAAGTATATTTCGTGGAGGAAGAACCACGGATGACCCCGGGAAGAACTAATGACCTCCGGAGAGCTATTTGCAAGCTTTCTCACATATCCATCTTAGTCGAGCCGAGAATCGTACTTGCGCAAATGGAGACCAAAAGTGTGAATGATCTATCAACATGGGCACATTAGACCACTCAGGTCCCCTTTTAGCGAAATATTTTAAATGCCTAACTGGTAGTTTAAAAGAAGTTAACGGATATCAATAAAAAATTTCGTACGCCGCTATAGCGCTTCTTGAATAAAAACGTGTCACCCCTAACCCTGTTATAGAATGCATGCTGTTTTATAAACGGGAACATTATGTTGCTGACTGTCAGAAAGATGCAACAAATCTATGTCAGTTTCCTAAGTTATACATGCTTGAACAGATTGATTCTTACGCTTGTATGCCGGGTCGTCGCATGCCTGCGCTGGACGAAGCGATGTCCCGAGCGAGCATTGCCTTAGGCGTCCCAGCTCTGAAAAAATACCGAGATCTAACCCCCCCCCCCCCAATCGCCCACCCATTATGATGGCCCAGCTTATGTAACATAAAACTAAGGACGTATTAATTGCGGAGCAATTCGAACAGATATTCCGTGGTCCCCACCTGGTGGCGATATGGGTTGGTTGGGGAGGGAATGGGCGCCTGCACATAGGGGCAAGGGGAGGAAACTTGCCCCACAACCACCCCGGATTTCACCTCTAAACATGTTTTGAATTACATACGTAAAACTTCATAGCTTACCACAACATGTTTGCCCACCCCCACCGAAAAATAATTGTGCGGGCGCCCCCAGGTTGGGGTCGCAACGAAGTGTAATGGTGAGGGTGGGGCGTTTTTTTGTTGTTTTTTTTGACATTTGTTCAGGGCCTTCTACCACCTTAATCTGGGCTTGTACAAAACACCTGAGCAAGCATGGAACTAAAAGAAATAAGTAAATATGCACCGGGAAATTTATGTTTAGTATTAAGTTAAAACCGACAATCATGAATGTTCTAATAAGCCTGAAGGCGTCACTATGTTTAATTTAATGTTTGGTTTTGAAGGAGAATTTTTGTTAAAACAAAGTTTGTAAATAAGTGGCAGGGGACAGGAAAAGTACGTTTGGTATTCTGTTGAAAGCAATTGTATACTTATTTATTGAGTAGCAATGGTTTTCGCTTTTTAAAAAAATACCCACTGCTGTCAAAATAAGGAGATAGTAACCGCTTGTATTCGTTGTAGAATCGTTTTCATACACACGCTGGACAGGTTAGTAATTCCGCTATTTGCCTCCTTTATACGTCTACAGCTGTTGATTGGTTGTTAAGAGCACTTTTATATAATGCCGATGAAATTAGAGCCAAGTGCCTTCCCCAAGGATACACTGAGGCTGCCGACTCGGGTTGGGCTCGAAGTAAATCTTGCATGCCAGAATTATTACCAAAATTATTCTGACGCCACTCAGTTTAATACGATTAAGAATCCTAATTTTAAAGCTGACGTCGTATGGACTCGGACATATACATGTCAGTATATAAGCCTTACTGATGTGGATAAAAAATACACGTGCACCAACTTAATTATTCACCGTTTTGCACAACTGATTGTAGTGCTCGTTGTACTAATTCAACTCCCACAATAAATCTATGTAAACACTGTCATATTAAAGAAAATTAACTTCTAGACACTCGTGATCTAACCTATATATGTCAGGTTCGAAACATCCTTGATGCAAGTTCTTGCGTGGAAAAAACCACATGAGCTACGCCTTCTTTTTATCTACGTGCTTGAAACATGTTTTCAATTGCACATAAAGAATCAGGTGCAAATTTCAGTACTGAATAATATAAAAAGTCAAGTCTGTAAAAGGACCTAAATTGATCAATAAAACGTTGTCTTTTTCTATTTTTTCACCTAAAAATAGGATAAACTGTCAAAAGATTCTTTTTACTAAAACTTTATTTCGCATTACCAACCAATCATTGTCATCAAATCCAGTTTATACTCTATTTTATGTTCATCCATTACTAGACTGGTTCCCACTTTTCCATGTACATGTAATTAGTAATGTGAGTTCTGACAAAAATGAAGGCTTGACGGTAACTTAGTGTTTCAAAATGTCTGAAAATAACTTCTGAACTTAATATATTTCGCGCCATGACGCAGATCAGAGTATGATGCTTACGTGACTGTCACTTACCGCATTCCATGAAAATAAAACTGTATAGACAACGCAACCACTCATTTACATCGATAATGAAAACAACCAAAAATTTTTGTCACTTCTAACAATATTTACTCGACCACATATAATTTCCTTAACAAAACAGATACTAGTATTTCATTTCAGTATTATTGTATTGGTTCTCTATGTTAATCAAAATTCATAAACATTATTAAATTCACAAAGACATCTTTTTTGATGGTGGCGGTGGTGGTGGTGGTAGGAGATTGAAATAAGTTAGTATCTGAAAGTACTGTGAACCACTTCTTCGGAAGTTCCTTTATCCTCGATTAACCGCACAGTGACATTTTGTTTTACTTTCTTTACTGCTGCTGCCATGATCAAAGGTAGTTGATTCAAATTTGAAGTTCCTGGGAGGTTCTTACATCGGTTACAGAGAAGTGATTTAAGCGATTTATAACCGGATCTGGGAGTTTGAAGTAATGATATATATTGACATTTTTGCGTTAAAAAACATGCGATATGATATTGTGTCTGCGTATCGGATGGCATGTGCTGCATATAGAGCCTGAAATGAGAATGGATCTGGATGCGATTACAGCAACAAGGTATAGACATGCGTACTAACGTATTATTCATCGAATATGTTTTCAAAGAACTAGCTGGAGAACCCAACAGTGAAACTGTTTTTTGCCGCATGCGCCTGTTAAATATAAACGGTACAACTGCCATGCAGTGGATAAAAAACATTTACCAAATGAAATATTATATCTTCGACGACTATTTGCACACTTCGAGGTTTACCTAGCAATACACAGATTACACCACTGCTCGGTGTCGTCAATGATAGTTCTCGTTTTCGCCCAAGAACTGTCACACGAACACATGCGTCTTTGTTGGCTAACAGTCGAGATCTTTCTCTTCTTAGTTCAGTTAATGCTGGTCCGATAGAATATATGGGGAATGTAACCGACGTGGAGTTGTCACTATTTCGTCGTAGAAATAATCCCTGGATCGTTAGGCGTCCGATGGATAAGTACTCAGCGACTGGGGATTTTTCGTGTGCATGTGAAATGATTCCAAGCTGGTCCCGAGTTGGTATTGGTACATCAGGCTGGTCTCAAAGGTCAGTTTCTATTTGGCCCTTAGCAAGATTATATTTCAGTGTATGCGAGGGTTGGTTAACACAAAACTCACGCAGATTTTTATCGTCGATTGGAACCATTCATGTTGGCGCGCTTTACCAGCTGATCCATCATCCCGTCATATAGACATCGCGCGGCTTTTCATGATCCATCTTGTAAATGTAATCTTTAGCACAAGTGCCAAAGAAGATTAAGTACCCGAATCGAAAGATGTCGGGTCCTTCAAAATGAATTTCATTTCTGGCGACCCCGCTATTGTATATGTGAAACATTTTTGAAGATCGTCTTTAGTTGAGGTTAAAAGTATTAGTATTAGTATTGGATGACCAGGTCGAGTGTTCACTATTGTTTTCAACTGACCCGTCACACCAAAATGATCGGATACGATGATTAAATGCGATCGGGACTCGCACATCTTTGAGATGTTAGTTACATTTTTTTCGAAGCCAACCTCGTCAGGGAAAAGAAGCTGACCATTAATTATGCCGTGTGACGTGACGGTTTGTTATGGCGTCACTTTGGTACGTGAGGGGTGGGGTGCTTCCAATGTTTTATTTAAATTATTATAGAAGTCCCACCAAAAGTGGCGTAGTTAAAATAGTTCCTTATGTTAAGGGTTAGTTGTATAGTTTCCACAGCGTGAACTGCTGTCGGTACGAAAACCTCACGAAGAGAAACCATGCAGATGTGCCGTTGATAGATATTTGGCAGGTTGTGAGATATGTCGTCTTGCATTAATTAGAGTAAAATTTATGTATAGAACGGACACATCGGGCTTTCTAATTTACAAATGAAGTTTTATGGAAGTCTTGGGAAATTTGGCGTAAACTTATGACTTCTAGCGGGAATCGCTCCAGGTTTTGACACCGCTTGGTCAAGTAAAGACCCCTGGCTTGTAACAATACTAAATAATATCACAGCAATAAGACACATTTATTTACATTACAAAGTACACAAATATTCAAACGCCCATATTAAATAATCTTACACACTTCAATTATTTTCCAAATTGACAATTCAAGCATGTGTAAAATCTAACATATCACACTAATAAATGCACTAGTTTACTACCAAGTAACATAATAACGAATTACAAAATTAAGTCTGACTACAAGCCAACAATCTACAGAATTCTTTACATAATACCCATGCTCATTTCTCAAATACGCATGTAAATTAAACACTGCAAAGGTAATTCTACGTACTAAACGAACCTAGTAATTAAGTATACGTACTTAACATAATTACAATTACAATGCCGTGATATTCTGCAAAAATCGAACAAATAACTTACTGACCTTTACGAAGCCTTGTCTTTCCTTATAATCTCCTCTGTAAGTGTTACCGCCAAATTACAAATTAGATGTCTCAGAGTAACCCTATATTGCTCATCAATCTTCCTATGCGAGACTAAATTTTCGCTTGCTAGTTAGAAATTATGATTCGGCTCGAAATTGTTATCGTGCCCTTTGTTTCAATTTCGATTGGATGTCGGTTTGACCCGATCCAATCAAACTTAGCGGACAGTGTCCTTCTCGCTGTCTGTCCACGTGGGGGTGGATTTAGAACACGGCCCGTTCCTCGCGGGTTCCTCTGATCTTTGGACAAAGCTGTAAAACATAGGAGGGAAGTCGCTTGATGTATCGTCTGTGCCGATTCAAGATGCCGGATCTTCTCTCTGATCACGGTAACCTTGCGTAAGAGATTAACTCTAGCCAACGGCTATGTTCAGACATCAAACCATGGCTTGTAATAATAACATTTTTTATAAACGACTTACTAACTGGGGCTGAGCAAACGTGACATGTCGTCATTTGTGTATCTCTTCCACTGCCCCGCATAGTTGTGTATTACTGTAAATAAAGATACTACTCGCATCCGTGTGTGTAGAGATAATAGCACAACCTTTACAACCACTTATTGTCTGGTTGCAGCACCATCATCGTCAATGGGCTCCTGCATCCATCGGCTTCAATTTCCGTTCCAAATAAGGTCTGCGCTCATTTCTTGCTGAATTTCCTAACTTTTAGTTCTGTATGAACGTCGATGTAGTGTTTGATGAAACCCACCGACACAACAATCTCTGATTCCCTGGTTCTCGGTGATTTTGGCCATTTTGCTGAGATCGCGGTCGCTGTCAGATCTTTACGTAGGGCAGTGGAGAGCTGATTTTAATCCGACTGAACACAGGGATAACTATAGTGCGTTCACAAATTAAATAAGCACGCACGCAAGACCATCTTTAGGGCAAAGCGAGCAAGGTGATTGTCTTAGATTCCCCGCCTTCGTGACCTCGCGCTCTAATTGACATAAAATCAGGCATACTACAGTAACTCCACCGGCCAGGCCCCGCTTCCAGCATCACGCCTTGGACCTCGCAAACTATAAGGCCAGCCCTTTGGACATGCAAGACATATACATAGCGGGCATAAAACTGACCCTAGGTCCGTACGAGAATGAGAGTTGTTTTTTTTTGTTGTTTTGGGGCTTAACGCCATTTGTCAGCACACGATAGGCTATACATGGCGGCCAGTATTAATGGTAGAGGAAGAACCCGGGAAAACCCCGGAAAGAACCACCGACCCACGAGAAGCTACTGGCAAGCTTTCTCACATACCCACATTGGCTGAATCCTAGACTCGAACCGCCGCAGACAGAGGTGAGATGGCAGTGATCCGTAACGGAGAGCGCTTTAGACCACTCGGCCACTCAGGGCCCCCGAGAATGAGAGAAGTTAAGCGATTGTGGTAGTGCTTTGACCTTAAGCTGATCGTCCGTGACGAGTTTTCGACAGTGTTTGCGGTCATATTTTCATTTATTAGATTTTGGGTTGGTTTGATGCTTTAGGGTATGTCAGTACATGAAAGGTTATTTTGTGCCAGGAAGTTGAAGTACAATCTTTGCCCAGGAACAAACTACCAACCCTCGCTATTTCAATTGTTGGATTCGAACCTTTCTCGTGCTCAACGTGCTCAACTATTTCGTGTGTATTAGTTTTTGTATGCATATAGGTGTGTTTCTCTCTCCCTCTCTCTCTCTCTCTCTATCTCTCTCTCTCTCTCTCTCTCTCTCTCTCTCTCTCTCTCTCACACACACACACACACACACACACACACACACACACACACACACACAGCCACACATAGACATACACATGCTTACAATGGAATTAGTATGCACACTTTGTATAAGCGTGCTCTATTTTTTTTTTCCGAGCAGCATTAATTGGAGGTGCATTAAGGTTTTCTTACATTAATATGTCGAGAGATAATTGCACCTGAATGGACAGAGACAAAATTGAAAAGGTAAGTAAGGAAACAAAAGGGAAAATAAAGAGTTAGATGCGAAAACAAAGATACGGAAGAAACATCTACAATGGCAAATGAATTCCCAACATTACAAACGTTATAATACTAGTATATGATTGCACACAGTAGAATCAAAACATATGTGCTCTAGCACTGTACCTGTTTATTTAACAAAATGAAGAAATCACGCATTTGCATTTCTTACATTAAGGACTATTTAATTTGTTGTTTTGGGTTTAACGCCTTTTCTTAGCGCAAGTTTAACTACCGGAGGAAGAACCCGGGAAAACCCCGATAAGAATCAACGACCCACGGTAAGCTACTGGTAGATTTACTTACATATCCACATTAGCCAATGTAAGTATTCCATTTTTTTTTTATTTCTGAGATTAACTTTGGTTTTCTCCGTGTAAATGTCCTTTCCTTTCACTTACATATCTGAACATTACTTGTACTGAAAATATTGGTGCGATAATTTTTATCTCAGGCTGAAAGAGTTATCTCTCTTTTTTTCCCACTGCTATTCTGAGGGGAATCCCACTGATCTAAAATTAGAATACAAACACGATCAAGGACACCCGAAAATAAATGTCTGTCAAACGCTGTTCAGTACAAGATATTTAACAATCTAGAAACAGATGGAAACTCGATAATATAAAATATCTTCTTTGAAATATTTAATTCAATAATCACATTTCACTTAATTCTGTTTGAATGCACCATTGAATGAATGAATGTCTTTCTTTCTTGGACTCTGGCCAAAAGGAGTTTATATATGTAAGTTGCGTTTTATTGTGAAATCGCTGAGTACTTCAGTGTAAATTATTTTTTTAAGTCATACTATATCTACTTGAGAATATTTTTCTCAAACGTTTGGCCGAACTTGCGCATACGTACATTTTGAGTGTTGTTTGTATTCCTCTTATTTAATTTATTCATTGACTTTAGTACAGCTTTCCAGTTTCTCTTTGTCATAAAAAGGTGTTTATGTGCAATACAACCTAATGGCACTGTAAAGGTCGCCGTTCAGTCTGACGTGTTATTCGCTGCAATTGCACCATATACCGCCTCGACGATTCGACCTGCGCAGAGGTCAAGCAAGCTCTAGAAGTATTGCATCAGAAAAGAGCCTGACGTGTTTCATCGGTATTAGTCGAACTGTCAACGTTGGTTGGATACGTGGACAAATCGAGGGGACCTTTTAGCAGGACTTAAATAATGATTTTTCTTGACATTTGGGTGATGAAAAAATTAAATAACGAAAATGATCCATGTAACTTTACCACAAGCACCACCACTACCACTTCCACAACTCACACCCCACATCGGACACATTGCAAATTATTGCCTTTTCTTCTACTACAGTTGTGCTCTTACCACTGTGCAAATCATACATTATCTAACAGAAGAAATGTTAAGAGGTACTCTGAGATCGGTTCATTATCGTTTTTAAGAGCTTTACAAAGCTCTTGTACTTTTTGTGACCTGGTCAATGTTATAAATAAAAACTGATAATATCAGTGTCATATTACTGATATGGATAAACACACTAAAAATCCATTTATATCTAGCTCTCTTACCATTTCTATGCGCCGAGTTAAAAATAAAAAACTTTGTAAGGATCGACCATTTCAGTATCTGAAGGAAGGAGGTGGTGGGACTAGAGGAAACTAGGATTTTTATTTCCATAAGGCAACTTTGTTATCTTTGACTTAAGATAATTTATTTTATAAACTATTATAATGGATATGATTTTGAATAACGGCAATAAATTAGCTTCAATAATTTTTTCAAGCTATTTGAAAGGGGGAGTCCACCACCCCCACCCCTGATTAAATGATCTGTCCCTCGTAAAAGTCGTTGCATCCATTTCTGAAGTATTATTTAGACACTCTTTAAAAAGTTCAGTTTTAAGAAAATGGTGTCATTTCGAACAGACATGGATCTATCATAGCATGCTACTTTTTCAGCGAAATTTTCGGAACTCTTGACTCCCTATATACAGACATGAAAATGCATGATAGCGCTTTTATGAGATAGTGTTTGACGACACCCCATCATAGTAGTGGACAAAAGGTCCCGACTGCAGCTAAAGTTCGGAAAATGTGAACATGCGTGTCACTAGATTCTTTTGTAAGACGCTCAGAATAAGAAAACATTTAAGGTGGAAGAAAAAGAAATGATTGACCAAAGCTGAATGTGTCTATCAATACAGAAGACCACCATTTTTTGTCAAATCACTTTAACACTCGTATAATTTAAGGTTGTCTGTACACAAACGTACTTAATACCTAAAGGGGGTTGGGGGTTAGGGAGGGGTATTTTTGCATTCCATCTATTCAAATTACAAAAAATTATGTTCAAGGAAGCAAAATGTACAGTCTTCAGAGGATTGTTTTACTGTGCCTCTGCACTGACTAAACATTCAAGACCTATCAAAGGGCGGGGTCATATTCAGTATTACACGGCCAATAATGAAAGTGCCCCAACCAACAAGCCAATCAAATGGCGACTAAATCCAACAAAATACAAAAATGCTTTTCAATGAGACGGATAAAAGCGTCTAATTGACTCAGTGTTAGGTAAGCTCGGATCGTATTTCCATGGTGACTGACAGAACCAATGTGCATCAACACTCTCCTTGAAAACATTCTGAGGAACGAGTGAAAGAAAGTAGCTGTTAGAGTGGCGAATATTAATAATCATAGATTTGGAGAAAACGTTGAGTTCTCCTTGTTTCTCGAGATTATGAAGGATGAAAATGTGCATCACTGTTTAACATCAACACTGGATGAAGTAATACCTTGGATAATGGGTGTGAGATTTGTCGTTCTACTGTCATGTCTTAATAAACAAAGTTGAGCCATCAAGTTTATTAATGTTAACAATTTTCCAGCCAACAAGGTTTTACTGTGTATAAGTGAATTCATTCACGGTACATAATGATCATAAAATTAACTGCAAGTATGACGCTCCTAGAAATATAATAACCACCTGCGATATACATCCTGCCATTACGATCCAATAAAACCACATATATCAAAACTAAATATAAAACGCTTAATGAGAATATAAAAATGAACATATTAATATAAATAAAATACATGACATTATGTTTTACAAGTTTCATTGTGAGAATAACATGTAGACGATATCAAACATGACAAGCAATATTTTTGCATTTCCTCGAAAGCAACATTCTTTTAATCGTCCAATGTGGTACCGGAGGTCTAAATAAGCATATGGTGCGAAAATCATCTGGAATCGAAATCTAGCTTGTTAACAGGGCAGTCACAAGTTCGTACGGGTAGAAACAGCACATCGAGCGAGCGTCGCCTTCAGCGCTTCCCAATCCGAAATAAATATGTCGCAAACTTCGCGAAATGGCGCCCACGGCCTTGCCGCCCGACTGGTTCCCCTTATGTCCTGCATCTTACACAATCACACACACACACACACACACACACACACGCCGGTAAATGAGTTATAAAAGTAAGAAAATAGAAAGGAAAATGAAAGTAAGATTTTACAAGGCTACCGAAATATGTCTACAACAGTCAGTGAATTCCCAGCAGTACAAAAGTTATAATTATAGCACATGCATGCACAATGTAGAAGGAAGACATACACAATCGTCCACTGCAACATTTCATTTTTCAAGATGAAGAAATCATGCCTGTGAATATTTGATCTGTGACATTGTTGAATATTTAAAAAAAAACCATACAAATATCTTATTTGTTATAATTTATTAGCTTGATTGAGGCATGCGTTGTTTATATAGTGTACAAATCTTTTAATTTCACGTCGTTCATTCAATGATGGATCTCGGTATTATAATGGTGCATGATTTTTCGTCCCACATTGTACGAGTTATCTCTCTTTCCCACTTTTGTTAGGTGGCAGGGGCCAATTTCGTAAATCGGCCCCTGGCAAACTTTTTAACTTAGGGCTATGGTGTGACTTTTTCAGCTATTATTGTTCACTATTTAAAGATATGTGGATATATTTGTGAATTGGTGTTTCGGGCTTGTGTTGTTCTTGAAATTGATCTCGGGCATGTACACCTTCCATAGTTACTCTGCAGCATGTTGATAGTGAAACATCAATAGTTGACTAGAAAGAAGAGCTAGCCTCCCATAGCAGTAAACACATGGGCTTAGGACAAGTAGAATATCTCAGAAACGGTTTGGATGACAACTATTTTCAGTTGCTTCAGCCTGTTTAGTACACACTGTTTTGCAGAATTGTCATCTAGGAAAAGGGCTTGTGTTTGCAATGTGAGCATCACATGGTGTCAAAAATGACATTCGGACATGAAAATTGCAGGTATATATTTCGGGGTGGGGTGCATAAACTTCTTCTGCTATGAACTGCCATTGACTACTCTAGTCAACTGGATAATATTCTTATGCATTGTTTTAATATAGGTATCCAAAAATATGGATTTTTTTAAACCTCACTTGTGTATTTGATTTTTTATGATTTTTTTTATATTAGGAAGCTGATTGCGGCATTAAATTCGTACATAAAATTTGTCCCCTGCCCCCTTATGTGCGGAATTTCACTGCTTCTAAAATTAGAACACAAAAACTAGGGAGAAAAAAAATATCTTTCAAAAACGGTCCAAGAGAACGTCATTCGCAGTTTAGAAACAAATGGCAACCTTATGATATCAAACATCATTCTTGAAATAAATAATTCAATAAATACATTTTACTTTGTTTCATCGCAATGTATTACTGAATGTGAACAACTTTATTCTTGGACTCTGGCCAAAGAAGAATAGAAATTTCTATTTGTAAGTTTAGGCTAATTGTGAACTATCTCAGTAATTCGATACGACTCTGTGCTGTATCTACTTGACATTTCTTTTTCTCAAACGTTTGACTCGAACAAGCGCATGCTTATATTTTGAGTGTTTTATATCTCTGACTTCATTCCTACCAATTTACTTTGATAATAAATGAAGCTTTCCAATCTCTATCATACACATGAATTCACGAGAAAGGTTTTTTTTTTCTGGCACTCTAAGGGCTGACGTTTAATCTGACGTGTTATTCAGGGCAATTGCTCTATACCTTGACTTGACGATTCAACCTGCGTAGAGGTCAAGCGCCAGGATTATTGCATCAGAAAAATCTTCACAGAGCCTGACGTGTCGTATTGGTATTAGTCGAACTGTCAAGGTTGGTTAGATAGGTATAACAATCTAGGTGGTCATTTTAACATAGTTAAATAACGCATTTGCTTGATTTTGTGGTGTCGATCAATTAGTTTTTAAATTATGTATTTTACTTTATCGCAACAATCAACATTACCACCTACACCGTACTGTACAAATTCCGCATTTTAGCTGGTTGTTCTACAGCACGAGGTCTTACCGGTGCAAATCAGAATTTATCCAACGGAAGACTTGCATAAGAATTACTCGCGGTGATCATTTAGTGATCGTTTTCGCAAACGTTTTTACAAAGCGCGTAATGCATTTTATGATCCAATCAATGTTGTAATTTAAAAGGAACCATATTATATGTGTGAGATTATTGATATAAAGGAAAACACCCAGAATGCATGTATATCTAACTATGTTACCATGTATACGTGCATGAGTTGAGTAGACTAGGAAGCTGTTAGGAGCCCAGCATTTCATTTTCGAGAATGGTAAGGGTTACGTCAGAGAAACACTGAGAATTTTCTTTAGAGCCGGGATATTTTATTTTTCTTTTAGTTCAAAATAATTATTTTCTTTCAACAAATACAATGGATATTCTAGGGGTTTCTTTTTGCAATATTAGAGCAAAATAATTTTTCATACTATTGGAGAATCGGAGATATTTCTTTTAAATCCAAACCTTAGTAATACCCCCTCCCCCAAAAAAATAATTAAACGGTGTGTCAGTCGTTGAATTAATGTAATCCATTTCTGACATTTGATTTAGACACTCCTGAAATAAGTTCTGACATAAGACAGTACAATGTCTTTTCGAGTAGACAGGGATCTAACGTAGCATGTTACTATTAAAACGGAATTTTCAGAACTCATGAATCCCAATGCAGAGACCCGAAAATAAATGTTAATATGTATATGTGATAGCCTTCCTCAACACCCCAACAGGGTAGGGACTGTACGAGGCCAACTATATGGGTTATGCGGTGCCAACTACAAGTAAAGTTCGAAAATATCAAAAACGCATTTGCCTTTAAAGCCAATAAACCAATCAAGTGGCAACTAAGCACAATAAACACCAAAAGTGTTTCAGTGACATGCATTAAAACGTCTAATTCACAAGGAAAGTATTACATTCCATTAGCATTACGCTCGGATTTAAGGTTATTGACCAAAACAAATGTGCATCAGCGGTCATCTTTAAAACACTAGGAAGAATGAAAGTTGCGAATATTAAGAGTTTCGCAGGAATGTATATGATTTGGAGAACAAATTCGAATAACACTTTATTCCTCACAAATATTTTTAAAAATGTGACTGCGTGACACTCTTTAACGTCACTACTTGATGTGGTATTCGCAAGTGCTCACAACAAATTTTCTCGTTTGTTGATGGCGTTCTCGATACACAAGGACCACGTGTATGTCTGTTATTGTGAGTCGCGTAGTCTCAGTGATCGCGTAGTCCCAATGATATCTCGCTCTGACACCACACTTCACAATACTGTTGTTGGAATAAAATGGTGGTACTAAATATACAATTACCACACACAACTCCCACAGCTATCTCCCTAAATGCTAACCTGCTCAGCCAAACACATAACAGGATTATATGACGGTAAGACTATAGAGGCTGGTGTCGAAAAACTCGGCCGATCAGATGTACCATCATGTCATTAATATGCGTGGTCCTTGTTCACGGTGATGCTCTGTTGAAATAATGACGACAGGCCCACTTACAAAGTTTGATAAAATCCAAGCAAACATACATAATCCGTTGTGTTAACCACAATCACCTGAAAAAGAAAGATAAACAAAGACCCGACCGCCCCCCCCCCGTTGGATTTAATGTGTGTGTGTGTGTGTGTGTGTGTGTGTGATTAGGATTTTTAACGTAGCTTTTAACAATTTTTTAGTCATATCGCTACGATGTCTGCAGTGTGGCAGTTTATAGTGATGTCTAGCACTGGGGCATCATGCCGCAGACATGTAGCATGATGTCCCACCCAGTCACATAATCCTGACACCAGGCCGACCAGTCCTTAACACTAACCTTTTAACGCTGAGCGCCTAGCGAGCAGCTGTTAGTGCCACTTTTGTAAGTCTTTGGTAAACTGTCACACTCACACTGCAGACATCGTATCAATATGACTGAAATATTGTTAAAGCTACGTTAAAATCCAAATCACACAGACCCTGTTGTGGCAATTAGATAACAATGACCAAATGGCTTTTTTTGCTGAGGGGTTGGGGAGCGCTCATCGCTTGCTGCCTTGTGCCTTGCACATCTTAGAGCCGGGCCTGCATATATTCTCCTTAATTATATCCCATGGGAGACCAAACGTCACTCGTCGACGAAACCACAAATATTGACATGGAGTTGTTACTTTGTAAAGTGTAGGTTACGTCCAGTATTCAAATCAAATTTCTTCCTTGCCTTTCATAGACAGAGACCATTATTGGAATAAAGCGTATATCTAAATATGCAATGACCCACCCCACCCAAGTGATACTCGACTGATAAATTAAGGACTTATGCCAATTAACCAAGTTTGATAAAATTTTATTTAAAATCGGAATCCCGAGTGTCAACCACCAACAGAGAAGAAAAATAAAAGAGAAAAAAGTAAGCTCTGTCTGTCTCGAACTGGAATTGGATTTATCAATATTATGTCAGTTCTGCATAACAATAACTGTAACATAAGAATACTTCTTAGCGCTTTTAACAAAAAAAATATTAAAGGATTAATCCGAGCAATTCTTATATCGATGTGCATGGAAAAAATTTGATAGTGATTTGCTAAAAGCTCATTGCAAGTGCTTGTAGAAAAAACGATGAGGTAGTGAAATTTGTATGGTTAGATTAGTACTGAAATGCATAAAGACATCCACTCCAATTCTCGCTTAAATGCCACGTTTGATGACAGAAGAAATTCATCACGATACTTTGGTTGTAAGGCTGGATTGCATGGCATGTGATTGTGTTGTATTGACAACAAATCTTAAATATATAAATAAAAAATAATGCGACCAATTGATTTAAAAAAAATGCTTTTACTTGTTGACTGTTAAACGATATGTAAACTAGAGAAGTACGGTGTAGAAACTGCCACTAATATTTTGTTGTTCTTGTTTTTATTATTATTATTATTATTATTATTATTATTATTATTATTATTATTTCTATTATTATTATTATTATTTTTATTATTATTATTATTATTATTATTATTCAGCAGTTGCAGATATATTATTATTATTCAGCAGTTGCAGATATATTATTATTATTATTATTATTATTATTATTTCTATTATTATTATTATTATTATTATTATTCAGCAGTTGCAGATATATTATTATTATTATTATTATATTATTATGATTATTATTATTATTAATTTTACTATTATTATTGTTATTATCATTATTATTCAGCAGTTGCAGATATATTATTATTATTATTATTATTATTATTATTATTATTATTATTATTATTATCATGATTATTATTAATTTTACTATTATTATTATTCAGCAGTTGCAGATATATTATTATTATTATTATTATTATTATTATTATTATTATTATTCAGCAGTTGCAGATATTGATGATACCGATTAACAAGACACGTGAGTTAGAGCTCTTAAATGACAATTACAATACCGGTTATCAACTTCAAAATCTCAGCTGACCATGAAGCGGGATACAGGTGGACAAGAACGTATGACTATGTCCACTACATTACTACATATGCCAACTGCATACATCAAAATATTTATGTGACAAAAACATGACTGCATTCATCTTGTTGCTAGGGAGACTGTAAAATTTTATTCCGGTCAGGTGTACGTCAGCTAATATTGGTTTTCTCAGTCGGCACGCCTTTGCTCGCGTGTGCTTGAGTGATTCACAGTCTTGTGACCAGGCTTTGCGCATGCGCCAGCAATCTTTTGATCGATTTGGGAATTTCCAATGACGTAGGAAATTAGGGCAAATAACTCGTATATTTTCAAGCGTGTGTCGATTCTCTTTTTAGTAATTTTTTTTCCTTAATATTGTTTAGTGTACGGATGAATATATGAATTTATCTCACAGTTGAAAAGCACATCAACATTTGTATTCTTCATTATGTTTATAAACGTCGAACTTACAAGCACGAGACATGAGAAATCTGAAATATTTAACCGATAATAGTTATGTCAAAGAATGCTGCATATTAAATGTGAGAAAGATTCCGATCAAAAGCATGTCGAATTGCTACAAACGAAGTTTGCATTTACTTCACAGACGATTATGTTATTTTATAAATTTAACTGTCAAACAGCCATTTTCTAGTAATTCGTGATGATAAAATATACGCAATGGGCAAAACGACTGTAAAATCGCACAAGGTGTGTGTGTGTGTGTGTGTGTGTGTGTGTGTGTGTGTGTGTGAGAGAGAGAGATTATGACATTTTGTTTAATGAAAAATATGACAATTTACTCACTCTAACTTTAAATCATAGCTCTATGTCCACTAAGATATCGTATATCATTCTTTGTATTATTTTTCCCTCCAGGCTGGACTTTTGATTTTTGTGTATGTAGGCCATGACCACGATATATATATATATATATATATATATATATATATATATATATATATATATATATATATATATATATATATATATATATATATATATATAGTGACGATGAGGTGCTAGTTCCATTTCATTGTAAAAGCTTAAATATTGCAAAATAGCTTAATTTTCAGGTGACATACAATACTACTTTTCAATACAAATCCTTCCATTTGTAAAGAAAACATAAAGCAATGAGCTACGTGTACTTTACCACATGGAACGTCCTTTCCGTACGAGTACCACCCGCAAGAAGAGAAATTATAGTCGTAGATTAGGACAAACGTGTAGTGCATTACATTTTCGCTCACCTTGCTGTAAGGCCTTGTGAGCTTATTTTGACCTAAGTGCGTCCGTCCGTCCGTCAACAATTGCTGACTATCAATTTAGATGTCGTATATCTGATTCAAATTTGATCAAGCGTTCAAACAAGGAATCAGGGAGTATATTATTTTTCTATCGGAAGAGAGAGAGAGAGAGAGAGAGAGAGAGAGAGAGATTTGGATTTTAACATAATTTTAACAAGCCTTCAGTCCTTTTGCTACGATGTATGTATTGTGGCAGTTTATAGTGATGTCTAGCGCTGGGGTATCATGCCATAGACATGTAGCAATCTTGTCCCACCCAGTCGCATTATTCTTGACGCCAGGCCAACTAGTCCTAACCCTAGCCTCTTAATGCTGAGCGCCAAGCGAGGCATTTGCTAGTACCATTTTTATATGACTTTGGATTGACTCTGTCGGGGTTAGAACCCACGACCTCCTACATCCAATGTCTCATTATCCCGACACCAGACCGACCAATCTTAAAATTAACCTCTTTATGCTAAGCGCCAAAAAAGATGTTAGCGAAATCCACGCATACTAATGAGGCGATCTTGCATCCGAGTGGCTGAACTTGGTACCGCTCTGTAAGGGCCATATTTGTGAACCGATTTTGATTAAATTTGGAACACCATTCTATATCATCAGAAACTTGGATGAGTTCGATAACGTCTTACCACTCTTTAAGTAATATTGTGTATCTGATCGTGATCACACTTTGTAAATATATTACTTGGATGATCCGATGAAACAGTTCCACGCATATGAGGTGGCTGAGATTTTCAACATTTTACAGACTCTTTTAGTGTGTGTGTGTATGTGTGTGTGATTTGGATTTTTAATGTTGCGTTAACAGTTTTTCAGTCTCATCGCTACGATGTATGCAGTGTGGTAATTTATAGTGATGTCTAGCAATGGGGCATTATGCTGCAGACATGTAGCAATCATATCCCACCCAGTCACATTATCCTGACATCGGGCCAACGAGTCCTAACACTGACCTCTTAATGATGGGCGCCTAGCGTCCAAGCTGTTAGTCTTTGGTATGACTCGGCCGGGGTAAGAACCCGCGACCTCCCGCATCTATCGATCGATCGAATTGTCTCGTCTTTTTCATATATTTTTATATATTGAAATAACTGTTGGACCTAAACCATTTTACTATTGAAATTAAGCTGAAGTTTTCATTCATTTTTAAAAATCTTTTGTAAATAGTTACTTGCATCTCTCATTTTGCTTGTCTAATATAAAAGAAGTAAATGAATTAGCCAACTTTTTGTCAAAAAACACTAAAAATAAAATATGTTTAAAGCAATAATAACTGCATTTACTAGATACAATAAAACACAAAGCATGTTTTCATTGCCACTTTTTATTATTATTTTTCTTTCAAACTAACAAAAGATTCGTAAGGTACATGTACATCTGACGAACTTATCAGAATATGTTGTTTTTTTTCCACATTATATCGTAAATCGTAAATATAAACAATCTGGTGCTACTAAAACAAAAATATGTATTTATTAAATACATATCATATGTACAATCCGTATTAGATTTTGATAATCTTGTCAAATTACAAACAAAACGCTGCCATAAAAATAGACATGAAAAGATCAATATAAAACAAATATATTGTATCAAAAGACTAAGGTTTTTCAGCGGTTTACATCTTCAGCCGTATATGCTGAATTTCAGAGCTGATTATCAGCAATTTCAACACAGCCTTAAGATGCATCCAGCATCACGACAAATAACTTTAAACACAACGTGCATTTTAAAAAATGCTAGATATTTGCTATAAAACAATATATAAGGATCGCAACGGCGATCCAGTTCCTAGATAGATTGTAAAACAAGAAATGATTGATATTTTTTCTGTTCTTGACAATACAATAGCAAGAATAAACGGCCTTTGTAAAAGATAAATGTTAAAGACCATTTGTTCTTCTGTCCGTGTTAATTTGAGACGAAGATAATTTAACATGCCTTCGTTTTAGCCACTGGTTATTTGATGCAAGTAAATTAAACGCACTACTAACAAAACGTGTTCAAAAGAACCTTTTATATATATTTAATATTATTGTGGAAACTCATTTTGTTTTACAATTCTTATCACGATGAGCAAGTGTAGTGTTGTCGTGAATCTTAGAATTCTTGAAAACCATGTAACAGTGGCACGTCATAAATATTAAAAACACCGATTCAAAGTTCTGGCCTTTGAACTGGTTATATCTATAATTTAATAACTGATTCATTATTTAATCAAGGGCGCACAGATATCTCATACCGTCTGTACTCACTTATAAGTCGAGTCAAACTACAAACAACAAAGATCATGCCCTGTTGAGGCATCATGCGCCTGCTGATCAGGGTCTATCTTGCTTATTCTACTGATTACTATTATCTTATTTATTCTACTGATTACTACTATCTTGTTTATTCAACGGATTACTATTACCAAGCCGCACTAACCCAGATTTAACGGCGCATAATGCGTCGGAAGATCTGGGTCTGTGTAGTTTGCAGTTGGACTCATCTTATAAGCGAGTAAAGACGGAAGTTCAACTTAAAAGCAAACAGTTGTAACCATAATTGCTGTTGGTTTGTATTCATGATACTCAAACAGCTACCAGTTTTTGGATCTCTTTATTATTAAACGATTCCACGACATAACTCTAAATTATTGTCAGACTGGCACAAAACTTTGGTTAACCATCACAATGGCCGCCTTTTCCTTATAATACTACTCAATATACCGCCACAAACCAGCTTTGGGTAGATTACCAAGATGGGTCAGTCCAACTCTGCTCTAAACCAGTTATTTTTGTATTCTGAAAATCATCTTGTTGTCAGTAAAAATAAAATTAATCGAGACTTGCTGAAACTGGCAAAATACTGCGCAAACGGTTGATATGTAATGGCTTACGACATTTCACTTTGAACAATTTCGTAAGTGGGGCTGACCAATAACTGAATACAACTACACGCCTACACAACCGACCAATCGTGTATGCTACGTTCAAGTGTATGACAATAACATGCTTCATCAGCAAAATTCTATACCCAGCTTATCTACGTTTATTCCTAACTGCATGGTAGCAACGTAAACATTTAGTTCAACTTGCAAGGAGAGAGAGGAATGCAACCACGTGACCAACCTGGATTTCATTCAAGTATTCAAGGGCAGTAAAAAAAATCCATTCACAAACAAGTCACGTGGCTAACATAGGTGTGTACTCTTAACAACCCTGCCACAGCTCGGTCAAAACAGTGCATATTCTAATATTGACCCTTTAAGGACATGAGATAGAAGACCAGACTATCAAGCCCTTGCGCTGAAAAAGCGCCCCTGAAATAACAGAGTTCGATCTGAACTTTGTCACTTTGCAATGCAACATGTTAAACCGATATGGAGGTTCACGGTTTTCATTTCCGATCACGGCTAATTTGTCAAACGTTGGCGGACGTTGTCTGCAGTCTTGGACACACCTCTCGGTGAACGGAAACCGTGTCTCTCAATTCATCCCTTTCCTGTATTAGCTTCTTCAGGTCTAATCTGATCGCCTGGTTCTTCATCTCCATTTTCCGTATCTCCTGAAATTAAAATAAACCCACAAAAACATGTTTTAATCATCAGTAAATTGGAAAATTACCAAAGAAGCATGCACATAATGTCAGAAGTCAATAAAGTTTCATTTAACATTCTCATTTCGGATACATTTCCTATTTTGGGAATAAAATATTTACCTCACCTACCCCTTTTCTGATTTACGCGAACACATCTCAGAAGGAAAAAGCAAAATAGTATCAGGGATCTAAGAACAATACTTGCCACATTCAGAGCACCTGTTTAGCCTAAATTTCTATCTGTATAGTATTCTGGTTAATGAAAAGAATAATTACAATATAAAAAGCATTTGAAAGTAGGTAAATAGGAAAATATTGGTATGTTTTATTGTCACTATCTGCTAGAGAGCGCTTCTTGCTCTCACTGCTTTTCATTCAGTTACATATGTCTTACTAAAACAGCAGTATCTATCGTTGGTACTTAATGATACTTACCCCTTCGAGATATTCGGCCGTTTCTCTTTTTCTATTTCTGCATTTTTGGGCTGCAAGTTTGTTCTTTTCGCGGCGCATACGTCTTCTCTCTTCTTCCTCTTCAGTCAACTGAAATAGGAACACATATTAACCCAACCTCGAAAATTTAGTTACATTGCGCACTAATCTTAATCAAGATCACTAATTTGTCAAGGATATAAAAAATATGAAATTAATTTTTTAATCTTTATAAAAATGAAAAAGGGCAGTCTGAGAAATGATATCGATAAAAAATGAGGAATAAATATGATTTAAAAAGAAAGAAAGAATTAAACTTCTAGTTTTCTTACCTGCTCAGGTTCTGGCTCCTTAAACTCAACTTTAGGCAATTCCTTTCCCTCAGTCAGGCGCCTTATCCTGATGCAACTCCTCAGCTCCTCTTTGACTTTGGTATTGATACGTGTCTCCACCTCATGGTCAGTCAGATCAGGAGAAAACGGATCAGAAATGTCTGACTCAATCGTAATTTCAGATGCAACTTCGGAGATCGAGCCAAATTCATTGGAGGTCTCCAGGTCATCATCACAAGCAACTGTTGTCATTGTGTCATCATGGTTACCAAGGAAATCTTCTTGCTCTGTGAAAGTAGTATCAGAAGTATCAAGTATCTGAAAGTCCACGGTTGTAGGGATGAGGTTGAGAGGGACGGAGGATGAGGTCGAATCCTCCTGAACACAGTATTCATTGCCGGTTGTGTACATTTCTTCACTGGTGTAGTTTAGATCGGCAGGTGCGGTAGATGTTAATTCATCGAGCATTTGATCACCTACAAAAAGGATAACATCAAACCATTAGTAGGTTGTTAAAACGAAAAAACTCAAACGTTATTTTTTTCTTCTTTTAAAATCTAGATCAACAATAAGAAAACTACCATGACGAACAAAAATAAAATATATAGTTATATAGACAGCTATAGGTAAGACTGAGTTAAAAAGCTGGACAAAATAATATAACTTACCACTAAACATATTCTCCAGTAATCCCGTAGGAATCTCCAAAAAATCCAAGGTGTTCGGCTCCGTTTCTACAACACGGTCTGCTTGACCTAAGGGATGAACTTCTCCGTCTGGAGTTAACATATCGGAAATCCCCTCACCTTGTAGCAACATTTCCAAGAAGTCGTTTTTTCCGTGCATAATCATAGTTCCTATAATAAAAATAATAAAAGTAATAATGTGTGTGTGATTTGGATTTTAACGCAGCTTTAAAAAAAAATTCAGTCATATCGCTACGATGCCTGCAGTGTGGCAGTTTATAGTGATGTCTAGCACTGGGACATCATGCCGAGGCGTGTAGCATGATGTCCCACCCAGTCACATTATCCTGACACCAGGCCGACCAGTCCTAACATTAACCTCTTAATGCTGAGCGCCAAGCGAGGCAGCTGTTAGTACCGTTTTTATAAGTCGGACGCTCTAACCACTAGGCCACAGGAGCGATACTACTACTACTACTACTACTACTAATAATAATAATAATAATGATAATGCAACAGAATACCAGTAGCTGAAAAGCGAGACTTCAAATAAACACAAAATGGTCATAAAAAGAAAATTAAAAACAGCCTCTTTTTTAAATAATTTTGCTTATATGCTCGGTAAAATCGAATACTATTAGAAGGCTTAACGTGCTGCTTTTTGGGGGGGGGGGGCGCAGTAACGTTTAATGGTTTTATTATTTTATTAACGTACCACTGACAAGTTGAGTTTCCGGACACATGATAAACATCAATCAATTATTTTGCAATCGTTCTCTTCTACTTCACAACCAGTCTGTATATCCTATCGAGTTTACAACTATTTGAGACTAACTTACTTGTGTTACCTTTATATACTCGCAATGCGCGCTAAGCTAAAGACGAGACACACCCATGGCTAAGACGCATGCGCTGAGTTGATCAGGGGATTCCCCAAAATTGTAGCCATGCGTGTTGAAAACATTCCTTAACGCTTGATTCTTCTATCTTGTACTACACATTAATCTCGAAGCTTCAGTAACGTAGGAAACACTTGTTTTAAAATGTACAACTATGTACCAATCAAAAAGTCAAAACATGTTAATTTATACTATTTTGTTTTAATGTATTATGTGATTATGAACATAGATTATTTAGGGTAATGAGAGGACAAGACAGCACTGTGGCGGTTAAAAGCCGGTAAAGTAGAATAAAACGTAACAAAACAACAAACAAAAACGTGTGTCAGTACAAATGCTTATAATCACAAAAACAACAACATAAAACACCAGACTGCAAGATAATCGAAATTAAATTGAACTTCGGTACAAAAGTAAATTCATTTGTTTTGTCATATACTAACTATTCAATACAACCCGTCAAATTTTATTTTTTTTTTGTTTATTTATTTTGAAACCAAGTCAAAGACTAAACTAAACTACTAACTCACACTTTCCCTTGTATTTCACACTGCCTCGTTCCACAGACATTCACACGCATCTACCGGACTTTGGCAACACACAACTCCACCGTGCCCGTCCCTCATGTAGGACTTTGTGGACGATCCCTCCCAAGGAGCATAGCCCTATATCATATATATGATTTTCTCCTACCTCGTATGATAAGCCAGGCTCCCGTGAATAATTCCAAAATTTGGTTGAATCAGTAAGATTCTGGAATATCGTGAATAAGCACCACGTTTGTTTTTGTTTTGATCCTATCTTGATGATGGTGAAACGACGACTCAGCAGTGTGTTGTGCAATGGACTCTATTTAAAGCCGTTTGCAGCGAGGCTATAAATAGAATGTAGCACGTGACCATGACGTCTAAATGTAAATGAATATTCATATCTAATGAGCCGGCTCGGGCTAGTTCTAAAGCGATTGTCTAGTAACTAAGTATCTGGGCCAACGTTCGTTGCATTGTTGTTACTGCTTGTTGGTGTTGTTTTTGTTTGTTTGCTTTCTTTTAAACACCATCAGGTTTATTGTCCCTTTTCTAATATAATGTATCTGGAATATATGAGACGAAAAACTAGCTCTGAATAAAATATTTCTCTTCTATGGCGATAGTCTAATCTTTAAAAACAACAGTCGGCATGTCAACTAACCCATACAAATCAACAACTTTCAGTAAACGGTTCAAATCTCACACTGACTCGGATGTATAATGAAGGAATCTATAATAATAACATATTGAGTATAATTTTAGAAGAATAATTTAAGTTCTTAACAATGAAAGAAAAGGGACATCGCAGGTATTGGAATTAGTGAAAAGTCACTAACACATAACACAGTGGTCGCTCTAGTTTGTTTATTTTTGTTTAACCACGTGACCAAAACAAACTGAACGTAATCTCGACCACGGTGGCAGGCTGTAATGGAAGATATAGGTTGATTAGTGACTCACGGTAATGTGAAAGCCTTACTCATCGAACTACTTCGATGTCACGACCTTGATATCGTTGCTGAAAGCGATATCAGAAAAAATTACAATAATTACGTTACAGGTATGAAATTCGTATAACACTTAAGATCGAACAAATCTAAAACACTCAGGTTTTATATTTTTGACTTGTGATTCGAAATCCTAGATTGTCAATTAACTATAATATTGCAGCATTCTGTTCTGTAGGGGATCCCGAGCCCTCCTCACTGTGAGTCGTGGACGAACCTCGCTACCAGTTTTTATGTGGTTAGTCATGTTTTATTGGAAAACTTAAGCAACTTCAAAGGCTCGCCATCGGAAATCACCTCCCTTTTCATTATAAATTACACCCTCACCCAACACCCAGCAATGAACCCCGGACCCACTTATGTGAAACCGACAAAATCTTGCATACATGACGTAATTAGTAATGTGACTGCACATATAAAGTTTGACTTAATAAAATCTTTAAAATGTCGATGTAACAGAAATTTGTGTGCATCTGACACTTTACTCCCTCCCCCCAGGGACATTAAGATGAGGAGAAAAATAATTATATCATGTTTGCAGAAGGCTATCATATCTATCAAGTAACTATAAAGTTTCACGAATTTCCACCAGAAGGAGATGTGAAATCGGACAGAGGGACAGAAGATGGCAAACGACGATGGGAAACTTGCTAAATCCATTACCTTTCAGACAGATAAGTAATTTTCCAAAATCAGAATCAAATACAAAAATAAAGAACGATGTAACCCTGTCCGTCCGTGTGTGCGTATATATGTTCAGACCCTATTATATGCTAGAATACGTGCGGTATATCAAACACATTTTCTACCCCGGGGATGGGGGTGGGGGTGCTTAAGATAAAAACTGGGCTGAGATCAAAAGGTTTTAGAAAATTTCACAACGGACCCAAGAGTGACGTAATTATCAGAGGACAGCATGCTCTTTTGCTCCATATTCTTGTCTTTATCACTCATCTTCACAATTATTTTCGTTCTCATCATTATCTTCTTCTCAGACGCTTTGACCTATCACTCATTAGCTGCCCCGTTATACCTTCCGTCGTTATCAATTTTTACACTACGTGATACTGCAAAGTTCCTACTTCTTTTGTTGCCTATTTAAGTGATTTGATATGCAGAGTGTGCCAAAGTGTTAATTCTTGTCACGATTTTTAAAAATAATTAACCATCTACAACCGTTTCGTTAATTTGTTTGGAAAATAATCAATTATTAACACACGTAAAAAAAAAATAATCTGCAAAATATTTTTTTGTTGTGATTATGGCTGATCTGTAAAAGAGCTTAATTAAAGTAAAGTATTCATTTTCATTATCAGTCATCGATGATTGGATTTGTTATATATGATGCATTTCACAAAACTGCTGATTTCCAATAATGTAATGCAGATAAGCGTGCCAGTATATCATAGATCTGGCCCCTTCTTTTGCTGGGCTTCGTTTTGTTTCCTTGCTTTTGTTTCTTTTTGGTTTCTTTTGAAAAAGGACGTGCAGTTCATCAGAAATTGTTACAAATGTGATTAAAAAAATGATTACTGTTTATTGTATTTCCTTCCTTTTAAATGAAAATAAATTGTACAAGACAAAGCTATTCTGATATGACTAAAGCAGTCTTTGAGATTCTGCGCTTCACAGTCACTAATCGATTGCAGTAATTATCGCTAAAATATAACAAGCTCCTACACGACAAAGATTAGCACCTTCTCCTCGGCGTTGTGTATTGGTTATTGACGGTCAATACACCACATGGATACTACGATTTATTTATAGTCAAGACACCTTATACAGAACCAATCCGAAAGATTGGATATGAAGAGCATTAATTTTATTTAAATTTCCTTCTTTTTACTGGAAAAGAACACACACACACACACACACACACACACACACACACATATATATATATATATATATATATATATATATATATATATATATATATATATATATATATATATATATATATATATATATATATATATATATATATATATATATATATATAATCTGAATCGACATAAGCACACGTTCTTGCAAACTTTGCTTCACTAATGATCTAGCTTACGCGGGAAAGAAACATTAAAAAGCAAATCGAATGCAGAAACTCTCTGACCTGCGATGAAATGAAAGTTACATATATATAATGCCACATTTCCAATATATAACCTGCTTGCTCAATTACTATATATATATATATATATATATATATATATATATATATATATATATATATATATATATATATATATATATATATATATATATACATACATACATACATACATACTTACATACATCGTGATACTCGTTGCAGCATTTTGAACAAATGATTAATTAGTTCAACAACAACAACGATAATAGCAACAATAACAATTTACGGTAAGAATAATTTAAACTTTAGCGACAAATATTTCTCACAGCTCGGGAATGAAAGTGAGTGCATTTTCTGTGATAATATTCCTTAAATTTGCGCAAAAAAAAGACAATTCCACAAACTCTTACCTGATCGATCCATAAGCTGTATTGTCCGGTCTCCGTACGTTGTCTAAAAATCTTCAGAAAAACGGTGTTATTATGACGCATAAAATTGGTTCAGGGTGAAATAAACTTCTGTTAACTTCCCAAACTGAGTCTGCTGAGTCACCGAGATGACCATCCGAAAGTCGTACAGTTTCATCTCGTGGCCCGCTTCGGTAATCAATAGCACGTTTTCAGTCAGTCCATTATATCACGAGATATGTCTCGGAAATCCCGGTTGTTACATACAGACATACATACATACATACCCCCCGCTGATGTGGTGATTGCTAGGGCTATATATATATGATCTCTGAAGACAGGTGGTCACTCATAGCAGGCCACAACGCTATATATATTGTGCATTGAGAATATGGTCTAAGGTTTATTTGATGTACGTATTAGCAGGTATGTAGGGTCTCAACTATCCCGCTATTGTCACCTTTATGTAAATCAGGTATTACTCATATCTTACCACAGATGTTTGATAATTCTTAGTTTTAGTCTACGTCCAACTGAAAAATTGTACGCGATGTAAAGAAGCTGAATGGATGATCACTGATTGATACCAAAAGGTCTGGACCTAAAGCAAATGCTACATTTCTTCCGTTATCATGCTTCATGTAAAATATGAATTTTAAATCTATTGTATTTTCCTTCGCAACCAAAGACTCTTAAGTGGACGTTAAAGTGTTCATGAATCATAGTATCCTCACCAAAATATTGAGCGTCACGTGCCAGTTGTTGCTCGTGGTGCTATTTTAAGAGCTTGTTTTCACGCATATACGTGTTATTCTTCCCTGTAAAAAACGCAGATATTTTCATATATTTGTGTTACATCTATTTTCTCTTTTGATATTGACCTACAATTTTAGTACATTTAATTCCGTTTCGTTTTGTTTTTTTTTCATTTTTATTTTATTTCTTTATCTTAAAGTATCATGTTGCCCTTGACAGAGGTCACGCAAATAGCCTGGAGTCACACGTGCATCGGCCAGTTTGATGCAGGTTACAACATTTTGTTATAAATGTTGTCAATAAAGACAATTATTATCATCCGTCAGGTTGAGAAATCACGACTGAAAAGTACAAAATAGAAACATATAGGCTATATCAAAGCAATACATACAATTCGCACAGAATGATGGCTGTTGTTGGAAATAAAGTTCAAAACAGATCTAAAAATGTTACAACTAGAGGTTCAATTTTGAGAAGGGGATGTTTGATTTTGCTTGAAAAGACCGCCTTTTCGCAATTTTCGCCGAGAAAGTACACCATTTTAGCTGGGAAAAAGGAAACGTAGGTGTGACCTACTCGAAAACGAACCCCCTCTAAATGGTCTCCAGAGATATTATAACGGCTTATGGACCCAGGGTTTATTTAATTTACTTCGTGTGAAGCGATTTAGAGTATATGACGCTCCACCCTCGCCAACCGCTTCCCATCCCCACCCTCACTTCACCGCTTTCACTGTGGAGAGGAATGCAGCTCAACCCATACAGAATCCACTTGAACAATCGACGCCAAGTGCCACAACAAAAAGCCGAGCCACAACCGAATTTCGAAGCCAGAAACTCCAAAACCTGAGTTTGCAGTCCATATCAATAATAGTCGCGGTGGTTCAGTGTTTAGCGTGCCGGATTCACGACCACGAATGCGTGAGTTTCATTTTTTTTCTTAGGTATTTCTACGTACGTCTCTTTGCAAGGCACTTTTCTGCAATTACATCGGCAAGGTAAAGCCTTTTGTGTGCTGGTGTAACATCAAACACCGATCCACCCCACCACCTACCCCCATAAAAAGCACCTTCCATTAGACTATGATGAAACAAAATGATTTAGGAAAAATATACCTTTTAATATGGGGTACGCGGGTGCATGAATGGTTTAAGGCGCTCGCCTGTATATATCACTTATATCTCATCCCTGTCTGCGTGTTGTTGTTGTTCTTTTTTTGGGAAGGGGAGGATTAACGCCATTTTCACCACAAGATAGGCTCTGGGTAACGGCCAGTATAACTGGTGGAGGAAGAAACCGGGAAACCCCTGTAAGAACCACCCACCCACGGGAAGCTAGCTCTCTCACATTCCAAAATTGGTCGAGCCCGAGACTCAAACCTACGCGGACAGAGGTGAGACGGCAGTGATCGGTAAATGCGAGCGCACAGACCACTCGGCCACCCGGGGACACCAATTATGTGAGAAAGCTTGTACTGCCTTCCCGTGGATAGGTGGTTCTTCTCGAGGTTTTCCTGGCTTCTTCCTCCACCAAATAAACTGTCCGTCACGTACAGCCTATAATGTGCTGAAAAATGGCGCTACACCCATACCAACCAAAGAACCTTGTGAGATGAAGCTCCCTAGGTGAATCATGTCACCATAAATTCGATCATTTTCTTAATGGGACAGGTAAGTTAATGTAATTAATTAACATTTCTTACTGCTCTTAAATACTTGTCTGTTTTGTTTCTTTTTATTTTTAAAGCACACTTTAATCTTTAACAAAATATAGAATCACAGCTCGAAGTAACTTGAGTTAATTAAATACAATATCTCGAAAATTATCCATATCTAGCAATCTAAGGTCATTCTGACCTTGGAGAACAACGTAACAATCGTCATCGCACACTCACTGTTCCAAGGTGTATCTAATCAGAACTCAGTTACGAGAGGGTGACCTAATTTGATTATTATTATTATTGTTATTATTATTATTATTATTAGAACTACTACTACTGTCACAACAACAACTACTACTACTACTACCTCTCTTTTCATTAATTAATGTTGTTGTATGTGCGCTAGTGAAGTGTTTCTTTGAGCTATATTTTTATTTTTCTAGTTATCTTTACGTGAACGATAATTGCGAACGCTTTTGTAAGCTGCCGAAATATATATTACAGCTTTGGTTGTGGTACGGTTGCCTTTGAACTAGTTTACCTCGCATAACGTGATATATCTAGCTAAGTATGCACTGGCCATAGTAGAATGAATGGGTTAAAGGGTCGTGTCTCATCAACCATTGCTACCATCGTCCTTGCAAACAATGAGACTATGACTACACTCGAAATTAAAGAACGTTTGTAGTTTGACACCCTTTGCCATGCTATTCCCAGCTTCTTTATTCTTTTCAGCTGTTGAATTATTAAAAAAAATAAATGTTATAGTTGATATTTTTTTAGGGGGTGGGGGTTGCAAGGTCAAGGTGCAGAGGCGTTAATATATTAAATCAGCCTCCACCCCACCCACCCCACCCTAAAAAAACTGTGCTGACACTGATGGACGTTAATTTTTTTTTTCCTGGGGCTGAAGTCAACTATTCGCGCAATAGTATTGTAATAAATTTGGAGTATGCGCATTTGGTTAAAGCGCCCCTTTTTAAGGAATTCTTAGATTTTTGTGATTACTTGTCTGATTATTGGAATTCGGTGCAAATATTCCTTTCCCCGAAATAATTAGCCAATTACTAGGAATAAGCGTCACGGAGTAAAGTGTTAGTGAGTTTCCATGATGCCATGGTTCACTAGTAGTGGATTCAGGTCCAAACCCAATGAGTGTCCCTGAAATAACAAAGTCCCTACTAAAATCTAGTGGTGTACATTGGTGGTGTGACTGCAATGGCAGTATTTACGGTAGGAAACCGGTAAATTACACTATGGAACCAAAAACAAGGGACTCCGCAGATACCGTTTATGTCGCCATGGTGGCAAAGGTGATGCAGTTGTACTGGCGAATAGTGCCTGGAAACCATAGTTTGACTGGCCTAAGGTGGCGTAGTTAAAATAGTTCCTTGTTTTAATGGTTAGTTGTAAAATTTTTACGGCGTGAACTGCTTGCGGTACGGAAACCTAATGAAGAGAAACCTTGCAGATGTGCGGTTGATAAATATTTGGCAGGTTGTGAGATCTGTGGTCTTGCATGGATTAGAGTAAAATTTATGTATAGAATGGACACATCGGGTTTTCTAATTTACAACTGAAGTTGTTTAAAAGTCTTTGGAAATCTGGGGTAAACTTATGACTTCTAGCGAGAATCGCGCCAGGGTTCATGGAGAGATGGTGGGTGAGCGTGTAGGGCAGTGGCGGCGCGACGGGCTATGGTTGGGAGGTACAATAGTCCCAGGAGAATGAGGAAGAGGGTGCGTTAGGAACCTTTTTGCAGCTGAAATTTTTATCGTATTTCACATTCACCTTAGCGTAACAAGGGGATTCTTTGCAAAACATTTGTGAGGAAAGGGGAAGGACTGTTCTCTGTACATAGCAAAGTATTGGCGCTACTGAAGAATATTGCCCTAGGGCGCCTCGAACCTTCGTGACGCCAAAGGGATGGGGAGACATAAAAACCATGCATTTCACATTAATACGAGAAAAACTGAACGAAAACTGAAACAAAACTATAGAACACAACAATCCTTGTAAATACATTTATGATTCATTAAACTATATGCAAAGTATGGAAAAGAATATCAATTTTGTTTTGTCTTCTTTTTCTTTAGATCCCCTCATTTTGACTGTAGTTTGTTCGTGAAAAGAACAATTCAGGCCATGTTATTCTACGAATTTACAAACTTGTATGTCGAATCAGACCTCGAGAAAGTTGTAAAGTTCTTCATGAGTTGTAACAAGTTATATAGAGTAAACTACCTTGGTGTTTAACTCATGTTAGCAGGAGTTCTGACTTACAATTGCTAAAGAAACTATTTTGCAATCATCCCAATTTTTATCGCAGTGCGACTAATGAGTGGTATAGTGTTCACACACACACACACACACACACACACACATATATATACACACACATACATACATACATACATACATACATACATACATACATACATACATACATACATACATACATACATACATACATTCATACATACACACATACATATAAGCAGTATTTGACAACTGTTTATATCCTGATGTACCTTTAGAATAAGTATACAACCTTTAAGGAAAGTGAAGCTGCTATGTTAATATGCGGCCTTGTGGCGGGAACAAAAATGACATTAATCAAGTCTTTGCTCATCTTGAACCTAGTGTTGTGTGTGTGTGTGTGTGTGTGTGTGTGTGTGTGTGTGTGATTTGGATTTTTAACCTAGCTTTAACAAGTTTTCAGTCATAACGCTACGATGTCTGCCATGTGGCAGTTTATAGTGATGTCTGGCAATGGGGCATCATGATGCAGACATGTAGCATGATGTCCCACCCAGTCACATTATCCTGACACCACAGGCCGACCAGTCCTAACACTGGCCTCTTAATGTTGAGCGCCAAACGAGGCAGTTGTTATTACCATTGTTATAAGTCTTTGGTATGATTCAGCCAGGGATCGAACCCTCGACCTCCTAGATCCGAAGCAGACGCTCTAACCACTAGGCCACTGTAGCGGTTGAACCTAATATTGTGATCTTATTGCTGAATAATGATCAAGGCTTGAGGTATGGGGTGGGGGTCGAGTTACTAGTAGTGGTCGTAGTTTGTACTTCTTTCCTTCTTTGTTCTTTCTTTATTAGATAATGATTTATGTCCAAGCTCCAAATTTATACATCTTCAACATATTTGGAACGATTCTGTTTATATATGGTAGTGGTGTATGTGTATAATTATTTGTTTATATTAATTAACCCTCGTTTCAGTGAACTCAGTGTGATTTTGCGGATGAAACGTTACGCGTTGTAAAAGGAAATAAACCCATTTACCCGCCATTCAGTAATCGGTAACTCTACCGTACATGATTGTGGTGAAGTTGTCTAGTCATGGTTTCACACTATATCATCTTTCGATTATGAAGTATATTTATCTATGGGGTGACCGCGACAACTTGTAAATAACTTACTCACGCAGTATTCAACCTTTATTTATAGTAAAATGAGTAATACAGCCGCGTGGCCAGGTGTAAACGAGGTACTCACTGTCTTTATTACTGTTAACAGATATCGTGTATGATTCATATTTTGGAGTATTTGATCCAGCAAATAATTATAGGTTTTGACTACTGATATGATTATGTTTTGTAAAATATTTTAAGATGAATCCTTAAGTCAATTATGCATGCAGCGCGATTGAAATTTATTAAAACTGGACCCAACATTTGAGACATCTCTCGTGCTGAAATAGGAAGAAATATTTCAACTACAAGGCACCTCTCTTCGGTCAATGGAACTCCTCTCTTCGGTCAATGGAACTCCTCTCTTCGGTCAATGGAACTGTATTTATTTAAACAAAAGAAACCGCAATAGCGCTGTAGCTCTCCTGGTCGAGCGTAGGATTCTTGACCAAAGGGTCGAGTAGATACCCGTCCATGCAGACCTGGTAGGCTGACTCGAAGCGTCTTTGTGATATCCACTTATCTCCCATCTTCTTCAGTATCACGAAGCCATGAATGGATTTAATGTGCCGTCAAACCAATAACAAAATTATTTAAAAACAGTGCAGCAAAAATAATTATATAGATGATAACTATTCCGTTTTCAAACCAAGCTTGTAAATCAATAATAGGCGTAATATACGAAAACTATACTTCATTTTGTTTTACAAATGGCTTATTATACAGTCCTCATGTAAAAACTTTATTAATTATCTACTTCAGAGTAAACAAACGTGAAGATTTCGATAGTTTAGGTAAAGTCTGAGATATCATCACCTCGGTAGTCAGTAATCTTGCTTGACGTTTAGACATACAACAGAAAGAAATCAAAAGTGTGTTACAAGGACCCAGTTTCACTATTCGGAACAATATTCAGATTATAATGGTTGGTTGATATCCAATGCATTATCATAAACATTTTTTAAACAATAATAACGTCAGAACATCTCGAATATTCACGTATTGCCTTAATGTTCTCATGATAATTGATAAATCGCTGAAAAGTAGATAACTCCGCATCCTCATTATCATATCATTTTATGCAAAGACGACATGTTTCTTTTGAAGCTCTGACCACTTTGTATGTAAACATTTTTGGATGGGAGTTAAATTTAACGCATATTGGAAGTTATTAACAATCGAATGTATACATGTAGTGAAAACGGTCTTTGTGTCTATTCATTAGGGCGCTACGCGTTCTCTTAGTTTGACAAGCGAGGCCGACTGGCAGTGCCGGATTACCCATTAAGCACACTACGCACGTGCTTAGAGCACCAGCCCAACAGGGGCCACCACAAAAAATTCGATTTAATTGTTCATGATAAAACTAAATCAATTATATGTGACCATTTCGATCTGCATGTACGAGTATTTTGATTTGGAATGATGGCAACACTGGTACCTTTGTAGCTTTTAATATATATTTTTAGTTTCACGTTTGGTAGGAAGGTTTGGGGTGGACATCATAATATTCTCAGTGCTTAGGGCCCTGGAAGGCCTTAATCCATCACTGTCATCAGGTCTAATTTTTTAATGTTGAAGACAGCTCCAAATCTCATATTTTAGTAAGTCAGGCTGTTCCCTATTAGTATAGACATCAAAACAAGACTATTTACAACGTTTCATGTGCATTACACCAACAGACTACAAAATATCCACGGATAAAGTATATCAGAGTTATAGTTGTCAATAATGGCTTATTGTGGTTGTGGAATGCAGGGTCTTATTAAAGTCCTAAATATGTGCTTTTAGACGAAACTAAAGTTAAATTTATCCAAGATTGGTTAGGTAGTTTAAGCAGTGTACTTACTACTTGGGTTTCTTTTATTGATAGACGAGTTAATATAATTACAGATATAATTTATTCTGTTTTGCGTTTATTTCTATATTTATATTTCTTTGTTTATTTATGTACCTACGTATTTGATATTTTTATTAAAAACAAATTACAAAAATTAGTGAACGAAAGAAAACGTGAAGGAAAGCGAAGGTTCTTAATTATGCAGTTCTAGCTGATATGATTGTCATGATGTACATGTTTACTCCAAATTGTCCTTTGTAGACAACTTGATACAATCTGGCAAATGATTCAAATAAATGAGGGAAAGAAAATCATCCCACGCATGACTGCCTCTGGATAAAAACGAACAAATGAGATGAACTTAGGCGAAACGTTAATTAAACGTTAAAGAACACTATTCACCGAATAGTGTCTGACACCAAAAATTATTATTAAGTACCTATGCATAATAAATGCGATTTAAATGTGCACGAATGCAAATTTTTGGTGGGGTCTCCTAGTAAAAAAAAATATTGTTTCCTACTTTACGCAGTTATTTGTGTGTTATTTGTCCTACACTTCTATAACGTCCTATCACTGCACAAAATGATTGGGGTTGAAAGAAGACAAATACGGATGATAGACATAAAAGTAGGCGGTTTCAAAGTGTAAATGGGAGATATGATGATTATATCAACAAAGTTAAGCTCGTTATTTCATTCCATAATATAAGTTATTCTTTTAATCACAACAAAACCGTGTAACATTGAATAATAACGACAATGATGCTTGAAGTCAAACAAAATGACATAAGACAGCAGCATAGACTGACACATACACGCAGATATATAGCTATACGAATATAAACACTTATGGCAAGAAGATGCTAATTATAGATATGAACATTCTCACATTGCTTTTGACCTATACGTTAGTGTTTTTTTAGATCTTTGAAGACATGAATGGTCAGTTAGTCATACAGTACATATGACATCAAGAAAGTAATAAAATTTAGCAGCAAGTAAATCAAATTCAAGTTTCATTTCTGAAAGGTAACTACATCCACAGCTAAAATAGCAGAATGCATAAACAGCTCTAACTAGGAAGGCTTTGTTTTTCTTTCGCTTTCAACCACGCTAGATGTCTCTTTTGGTCAAACAATGGTGTTGTTTTGCAATGTTTTAAGTGTTAAATGTATAATATTTGACTCATTCATCACATAATTAGGTCTGACGATGCCGTAGGCATGGAATATGGGAAATGTATCGTATTTAAAATTCTACACTCTCGAAAGATAATATGAAATTAAATTTTGTTATTAAAATAATGCACACATACTTATATGCCGCTACAGAAATGAATCGTGTTGGTATTAGATAACATCTTACTCGAATTTCGCAAACGTGCTTAATGCTTAATGTCTGTTCATGTTTATGTTTTTTGATCACATAATCCGTATTAGGATTCTGTCATCCTCAAATACAATTCAGGTAGCTTCTAATAATTAATATGTATGTATATTTCAGACATAAGTATACTTCAATAGGAACAATTGATGTTCTTTGTTCAATAGACCGCTGTATTAGGGCTGGTCGGCCTGGTGTCAGGATAAAGTGTCTGGGTGGGACATCATGATACATGTTTGTGGCATTGTGCCCCAGTGCTAGACAGCACAATAAACTGTCACACTGCAGACATCGTAGCGATATGACTGAAACATTTTTAAAGCTACGTTAATAATTTAAATCACACACACACACACACACACATACACATACACACACACACACGCGCGCGCACGCACGCACGCACACACACGCATTGTTCAATCACTGAACTACAGACACGAAACGTATATTAATCTAGTTAGTCTAGAAAACTAGTTATTGGTTGTAATGATAGCCTCCGTTTTCTGTTAAGCGTTCCAAGATGGAACAGTGCCTCCAACATGTTTGTAAATTATAACATATTCAGTTTTGATGAAGTAATGAGAAAGTTTATAGTCTTAATGATGACAAGAATATCTAGTAGTAGGAACTGTATTTTGTAATCTCTGTGGAACTATGACATTCATTTAAATTCAAGTATTATTAGTAGATGGAACAAATTACTTTTAAATGTGCTACATAAGTTCATTCTTAACAATTCCGGGCGAAGTCCGTTGGTGTAGATGTGTCCGTATACTTATACATAAGATATCTGTGATCTTTTATGTTTAAAATACTTTTACTGTATATCTATATTTACATTTAAATATATGGACTATGTGGTCTGAAATAAAGAATTCTTACCCAGTCTTAATCACAACATATAATTCTTACCCAGTCTTAATCACAACATATAATTCTTACCCAGTCTTAATCACAACATGGATTTGTCAATAAAGAAATATAAATGTTCCGATTATTAGGAGGTCGAGCGGGAGACCAGTAGCTCAGTTAGACACTGTAAAGATGTTTTCATTTACTTAAGGGGCCTCTTTTCTTATAACAGACTATGGGGCACATGGGCACTGTACAAATACGAGCCGCGATAGCTCAGCGGTTAGCGTGCCGGTCTCGTGGCCGTAATGGTGCGGGTTCGAATCATACCCTCAGATTAGGCCGAGTCGGCTACCGTGTTGTGTCCCTGGGCATTTTAATCTAATTGCTTTGGCACTAAATAACCTACGTGTCATGCTGTGCTGCAATACACCAAAGCGAACCAGTGTCATCACCGACCCGAAGTTTGTGATACAGGTCCGAAGTCATATTCATACCCAGTCTGTATCAGATATGAATACAAGGCGCGATTTGATATCTTAGATAGACAACTCGCCTTATCAGAGCAGTAAAATAAAAATGAGCCGAGTCAGAGCTCTGTTTTTTTGCATAGGATAATACGATAGTATTTATGGTGTGATACGCCTTTTCATATTCAGTTCATCTTCTTACCTGCATTTAGTCAGAAACCTTAATAGTTTACATTATCTGTGCAAACATTACTTTGTTTTCCTTTATTTTTTATTTAAAAAAACCCTCTTTGCAGCACAAAAGAAAGTGGCATATCTGCATAGTTTGCAATAGACTGGTTGGTTCTGTTACATTATCAGCACTGTATCTAAAACTGTTTAAACTAGGCTCTTCCACTCCACTCACGCTTTTATGGCGTCTCGACAGCTGGATGGTATCATGCATACGTATATGCATGTGTTCGTGAATGCATGAACGAGCAGTTGCGCACACGTACTCTTTCTCCAGTCTAAAGTTGCATCTATGAGAAATAGTATGGGTAAATACTAAATAAATGCGTGTATCTTGGTTTAGAAAAGGATGGGTAAATCCCGAGCAAACGTGTTTGTTTTGGGTGCTATCGGGTTTTGGTACACAATGACCCAACAAAGAATGAGAATGGGGTGAGTCAGGTCATAGATGATTTGTTACTATTCATGCCACGTTAGCTATATTTTTTTTTTCACGAAACACAGCAAAATTGCATAGGTTCTAAATAACTGCTGCATGACCAGGTTGATTTTAATTTTATGGCATATTATCTACATTCGATAATATGGATCCATGTTAAGGTTAAATATTTTAGAGAAGGGCTACGTTTTTGTTTTCGTGCTTTTCTTAAATCTTTTCAAATGATTAACAATATATACACTTTTTATATAAAAATGTTAAGAGCTTTATTTTTTTAAAAATAAATCCGTTACAAATTTTCAATCAGAAAGGCCACTTCATATGATATGGGATAGTAAAAAGTTTCATTCGACCTTGTATCCATTGTCACATGAATCAAGCACCAGTGAATACAATTTTTTTTCCGACGGTAATTTTTTAGAGTTGTGATTGATGTCTGCATTCACACACACACACACACACACACACACACACACACACACACACACAGAGTTTGGGACATAATACTTTATTACAAACGCACACTCGGCTTGGTAGGTAACAGTTCATTACATAGTCTACAAGCACACTCTCAGCTTGGTACATAAGAGTTTATTACACGGTCTAGAAGCACACTCTCAGCTTGGTAAGTAAGAATTTATCACAAAGTATACAAGCACACACTCAACTTGATAAGTAAGAGTTTATCACATAGTCTACAAGCACACTCACAGCTTGGTAAGTAAGAGTTATTACATAGTCTACAAGCACACTCAGCTTGGTAAGTAAGAGTTTATTACATAGTCTACAAGCACACTCTCAGCTTGTTACGTAAGACCTTATTACATAGTCTACACACAGGCACCCACCACCCACGCTCTCTCACAGCTAGGTACGTACCAGTTTATTAGAGTCTACACACAAACACACTATCTCAGTTTGGTATTACTAGTTTATTACATAGTCTGCACACACACGCACACACACTTAATCTGGTACATACTAGGTTATTACATAGTCTGCACACACACACACACACACACACACACACTTAATCTTGCACATACTAGGTTATTACATAGTCTGCACACACACACACACACACACACACACTTAATCTTGCACATACTAGGTTATTACATAGCCTGCACACACACACACACACTTAATCTTGCACATACTAGGTTATTACATAGTCGGCACACTCATTTTATATGTACTAGATTATTACAGGCTACACACACACACACACACACGTATATACCAAACTGTGTTTGGTATATACTAGTTTAGGGTGTGTGTGTGTTTGTGTGTATTTGGTATATGTTAGATTATTACAGTCTACAAGCACACACACACACACACACACACACACACACACACACACACACACACCAAAACTAGGATATACCAAACTGTTTGGTATATGCTAGATTATGTGTGTGTGTGTGAAGTCTGGTACTGCAAAAGCATGCTAAATTTACATTAGTATAAATGTTGAATTATACCTGACAATAATTAAGGTTCTGTGATAAAGCAGATGAAGTGATATTCAGCAAGATACAGCAAATTTAGGAAATGATGTTGTACATAATAAAACAAAATGCATGACGATACTAAATCTTTTTTTTTGTTGCCGTTGAGTTGTAGTAATGCATCGAACTGTGCACCGAAACCGAACTGCGCCCCAAAATGTGTTTACATGAACTCTCATGTATTTGTGTGTGTGTGTGATTTTAATTTTTAACGTAGCTTTAACAATTTTTCAGTCATATCGCTACGATGTCTGCAGTGTGACAGTTTATATTGATGTCTAGCACTGGGGCATCATGCTGCAGACATGTAACATGATGTCCCACCCAGTCACATTTTCCTGACACCAGGCTGACCAGTCCTAACACTAACCTCTAAATGCTGAGCGCCAAGCGAGGCAGCTGTTAGTACCATTTTTGTAAGTCTTTGGTATGACTCGGCCGGGGATCGAATCCACGACCTCCCGCATCTGAGGCGGACTCTCTAACCACTAGGGCACCGGAGCGGTCCTCATGTGTTTGTAAACTTGGGTTAAAATGTAACACATTCAAACAAACTATCAGGAAATATTTCTACTTGTGAAAATCTAAGCATCTAAAATGGATTAAGTCATTTGAAACAAAAATTTCCATGTCTATATTCCACAGAATGAATAATAATAGTTTTATGATATAGTAAAAACATCTATCTGGAGCGGACCGACACCACCCCCCCCCCCAAAAAAAAAAAATGAGTGGGATACACCCACAACGTTTCCCTGAGCAAGTTTTCTTTACATTAAGATGGTTAAGAGTTACGCGTTTACAATGCAAAAACTTATTGGGACTTAGCCCCTTGGGCTTCCACCAGGGGTTCCATCCAACAGATCCCTTGATTACTTGTTCACTGTCAGTCTAAATGATGTTCCTGCATCGGCTCTTAGATACGCTGAATTTATAACAAGTAGCCCAGTTTAGCTATATCGATAAATTGTATTAGTCAAATAAAGAGGGACCGCTTTGATTTATGTTTATGATCTTTTTTTTATTCCCCTTCGAATAAAGTTAACATAGGGTAAAATGCTTATATGATTTAATTTCCTTACCGAAGCTCAAGTGATAACGAAACAAAATTGCTAAGTGCGTAGGGTAAAATACTCCTAAGATTTAACGCCGCAGAAACGAACTTGGTGCGCTCATAAACAAAGAACGTACAGACAGTCCTTTCATCTTTAACCACGCCATTGTTTTGTAATTGTAACGTATCATTAAGATGAACTACGACTAGATGGCACCATCGTCGCCATTACCAACAATAGTGAAGACGGTTACAGCAATTATAGAGAAACCAGCACAAACACAGTATATCTTTAACAATGTGACCTCATCTTTATCAGTGAAATTAGACATAACCCATACATAATCATTGCAAATGCACTATGTGCTGTTTTCATTACTCACGTGTTGTTCAATGAAATCATTTAATGAGTCAAACATTGATGATAGTTCACCCTGATTGATGACCTAAAGAAAAGTTTGTCACTATTATTTCGTGAATTTTGCGTCACTGAAAATACGGTGATCCGGTACCATAGGTGCCCGCTTGATTCCACGAGTGTTTTCCATTAACGTTTATTTTTAATCGATTTTAATGTGTGAAAGCGTATGTCAGAAAAGGGATATTTTAATTCCTGTTCTGATTTTAGAGACTTTCCATGTGAGGACTAGGAATGTGAAAAACAAAACGGCCTGATTTTATATCACAGCGTTGAGAGATGAACGCATCAACCGTAACCGGTAAATAGGTGGATTTTAAGTCTCTTGCAGCTCACCTGAAATGCAGGGATGATTAGCTGCGGAGCATTTAGAAACGATCAAAATGAAGTTTCTCATTAATAAGTTGATTCTTAATGGAACTTTATACGGGTGCATACGGCATATTACCACATCCTATGAGGGTACGTGAGAAGCAACACTGTCATGTTGATTCGACGATTACTGCACCTGGATACAAGAAACATCCGTGTGCATCGTTTAGAGTACGATCATTGTCAAAATGTATATGCAGATTATTAGGCGCATTTCTGTCAGATATAATTCAGCGCTTAAACGATGTTGAAACTGAGGCTTGTGAAAGAAGTTATTTTTAAAAAATACAAAGTTTCTTCGGTTTCTAAGTATTTTCCTTGACTTCTTTCGTGAATATTAACTTGGGATAGTGTTGAATTTCTTTTAAAAGTCCCGTTTCCATGGAATAACCCATATGTTAACTACTACTTTTTTCCCCGTCTTTTTCTGGAACTTTGTCAAGAAAACGATTTGGGGCCCCGAGTGACCGAGTGGTCTAAAGCGCTCACCGATACGGATCACTGCCACCTCACCTCTTTTTGCGTGGGTTCGAGTCTCGGCCAATGTGGGTGTGTGAGAAAGCTCGTGGGTCGGTGGTTCTTTCTTCTGGTTCTTCCTCTACCATTTATACAGGCCGCCATGTATAGCCTATCTTGTGCTGAAAAATGGCGTTAAACTCTACAACAACAACAACAACAACAAAACGATTTTATTATATCGCTATTGATGGAGACTCCGTACATTTCACTCAAACGTAATGTATATTGAAATAGCACTGGTATGAGCGTATGATTTGCAAAGTATCTACTCGTCTACCCAGCCTCTTCATTTGATTTGTCTGGCTATTGTTCATTTTGAGAAAGCCATTAAAACAATTCAGCGTTCACAACTCGCTGCATTTCTTAAAGCCAAACATGAAATAGGAACGAATGAACAAACAACGAAGAAAAATGAACTGACAACCAATTCTTTCTTGTTCTATATCGTGACTGATTTATTAATCAATTCATTGATTGAGAGCACGTAAATGGTTGATCCATCGACATATTTATCTTTTTTAAAAACAGAAATACGTATTTATCTATTTATTTTATAAGAGAGGTGATTTCCTCATTTTTCCACACGCGTTTAAACGTGTTTGCTGTCAGAGCAACGTAGTTAGAATTAATTCGTTCCTTGCATTATATGCAACACCCTTTTACATTATTCAAAAACAAAACATGTACGTCCAGTTAAATTTGTGCATAAGTTTTCATTTCTATCATTTCAGCAGAATCCGAAAAAAGTATATTATATATATATTTATATAGAAACGTATTAATATGTCATGGCAGGTAACAGCAAATCCTTTCAGTCTATTAACCGTTTTGAAATGAAAGAACCATTCACACAACCTATAATACTCGGGGAATCATGAACAGAGTTTGTCAAAGGCTCTTCGCGGGTGGTATGATTTGGCAAGTCCCCAGGGTAGTTTGACCATCTGACTATGAGTCACAATCAGGCTTAAATTGAGTCACTGTGTTGTGGAATCTTCTTGACAGCCCTTATCAAGTCATTTAAAGAGGCGACTCCTTGTAAGATTTACCGTCGTACTATAGACCTGAAAGTGCAGTTGGTTATTTTGAATTAATGTTCATTCTTCAGTCTTTGTAGTCTAAAGCGCTCACCGTTCCGGATCACTGCCATCTCACCTCTGTCTGCGTGTGTTCGAGTCTCAGGCTCGGCTAACGTGGGTACGTGCGAAAGCTTGCCTGTAACGTTTCGTGGGTCGGTGGTTCTTACCGGGGAGAGCATATGCTTGTTAGTTACATTTTAACAGAACAAATTGTTTATTTATATTTAAAAATTTCAATTTATTTTAATTTTAAATTCAATCGACAATCATTTAATAACTCAATATATATTCACATCTGTATTGATCATTTTTGTTCGCTTTCTGCAAAAGAGTTTGTACAGTTGAATATAGACCGCTCCGGTGGCATACTGGTTATAGCGTCGGCCTCGGAAGTGGTAGGTCGTGGGTTCGATCAACGGCCGAGTCATGCCAAAGACTTACAAAAATGGTACTAACAGCTGCCTCGCTTGGCGCTCAGCATTAAGAGGTTAGTGTTAGGACTGGTCGGCCTGGTGTCAGGATAATGTGACTGCGTGGGACATAATGCCGCATGTCTGTGGCATGATGCCCCAGTGCTAGACATCACTATAAACTGCCACACTGCAGACATCGTAGCGATATGAATGAAAAAATGTTAAAGCTACGTTAAAAAATCACAATCACACACACACACACATACACACGCACTTGAATATAAGCGCCTCTTGGAATTAGTGCATTATTTACACTCTAAACATTAGGTAATATACTTCATCTCTGTAGGTGTCAGTGTTTATGTGATATATTTATGTACATATGGGAAAAAGTTTTATCTATTCCTTTTTAAGTAAGCAACACTATTTTTCCCCTTTTCTTTACTGAATGAATCATTCATTTACCAGATAATTTTCTCACACTGTTATGTAGATTACACTAACGTACTGTGGCAGGTTTATTTGCTTATCCATATTATATACAGGTACGATCCAGGTAATACAGACATCTGAGGCACGATAGGTGTGTTCTTATGTGGGTCAAGATATGCATTCACAAATCTTGGGATGGGCCTAACCTTCAGAATGGAATTTATGTGATTGTATTTATTGTTAGTAGATCAAGTAGAAGTAGTACCGATGTTCTTCAGTTTACTACACTAAAAAGCTACTTCTCCTACAGAATTGGCGTGAATTACTATCGAATTATACTTTTCAGTGTATTGATATATTCAAGGTAATGTGACATTCATTATAAAAATAGATATTTTTTAAAATGAAAAACAGTCATTTGATTTTACAACTACATTGTTTCACACAATGCTAAGGTATTACGAAGGTTTTTTCTTTCTCTACCCAATACATTGAATATTACTGCATACAGTACTTGATATTGTAATTATTAGAACCAAAATGCGATAATTCAGCCAGAGTGTCAGATTCCTGACCAAAGAGAAGTGAGTTCGAATTGTTTTATCGGATACATCCAGACTGTTCTTGTATATCCCTGGGCAAGGCATTTTACTTGTTTTTGCACGATATAACCCATCAAAGCATAGATGTGCCATAAACAAGCATGAAATCAAAACGTATCTATGTATGTATGTATGTATGTATGTATGTATGTATGTATGTATGTATGTATGTATATATGTATGTATGTATGTGTGTTAATATGGGCACGTAGGGCAATATGAATTATATTGTGAAAAAATGGTGAATGTACTTGGTGGGGGGGGGGGCAATATGTGAATTTATCATGGAAATCACATAGGGCCACTTCGGAGGGGGTGGGGGCAATAGGGGAAGTAAACATCGTGGGTCTCTTGGGGTCAATATGCGAATTTAACATGGGAAATAATTAGGGCCACCTGGGGACAATATGGGAATTACATAGGGCCACTTTGGGGCAATAGGGGAATTGAACACGGTGGGTCTCTTGGGGGCTGTATAAGGACAATGGAATTGAACATGCTGGACCTGTCTAGCCTCAAACGGGAAGTATACATGGGAATGGCACAATAGCCTCAAACGGGGATTGAACATGGTGGGACTGTCTAGCCCCAAATGGGAATTGAACATGGTGGAACTGTCTAGCCCCAAATGGGAATTGAACACGGTGGGACTGTCTAGCCCCAAATGGGAATTGAACATGGTGGGACTGTGTAGCCCCAAATGGGAAATTAACATGGTGAGACTGTCTAGCCCCAAACGGGAATTTAACGTGGGGGGACTGTCTAGCCCCAAAAATGGAATTTAACATGGTGGGACTATTGAGGGACAAGGAAATTTAAAATGGGTGATGTCAAGGTACTGGACACCGGGAAAAAGGCAACTTGTTGCAAGTGGCTGACCTCAATTTAGGCTACATAGTAACATTATTAGCAGTGGCTGACCTCAGATTGCACACATCTGGAACATTAATATTCAAATCGCTGAGATCAAAGTAGCACTAAAATTTCGAAATTATACCTGCCTGTAATGGAGACTAAACATTAAATGGAATTTTAAACAAAATGCTTTTAAAATAGGTCAAGACTAAAATTGGTACTAATATTCCGAATCTATACCCGACTTTAAAAACATATCCTTAATTTTCCTTTTTCTAAAAATCGGCAGACACTAAAAGAAGTACTAAAATTACCATAATGTCCGTCACAGAATAAGGCAAGACATAACTTGGTTTTGCCTTAGAACGATTTGATCATTTTCGTCGTAACTGCGTACAACGTTACCTAGGGTGGATACTTGTATTTCTAGGTAAGCAACTGAACTAGCATGTATCTCGTCGTAGATCGCTTGCGGTGAGTGACGTTAAAAGCACGGTATCCACGGGTATTCTGTCCTTACCAATACTGACTCTCCTGTAGATTTAAGGCAAGTTTGTTTTCTAACTGACACGCTGGTCTTTGGATCTTTTCAAGGAGTGAACGTTCTCCATTTCTGTTTTCCAGCCATACGGGTAAGTGTTACATTTGTATTTTATTTGATATGTGAAGCATATTCATTTTTTAATGTCGTATCATGAAAATATGACTTTGCTACTACGCGGATTTGAAACGTTGTGAACTTTTGAATTGTTACAAATTGCTATTAGGGGTTTAATTTAGTAGCATGTATCTATATATTTTAATTCCGTACCCGTTATTATTACCAGTTTGGTTTTATTGTAACTGTCTGCATCTGTCTGTACGTATATACGTATGTCTGTGCGCATGTTGTGCGTGGCCAATACAAGTGGGCCAACCCAGTTGAGAACTGTGCGCTGTCTGTGCGTATGTGTGCAGGTATATCAGGCTGTCTGTCTGTCTGTCTGTTTGTCTATATGGACATGGAAGATGATGTAACCATCAAGGCCATTCAAAGACGAAACCGCTAATTTGTAAACTTGTGCCCATGGTGGATCCATGAAGGGTGTGTGCGGCCGACCCAAGAATTCGGGAGAACTGTGTGTTTTTGTCAGTGGAGACATTTGCAAGTTTTTGTAAATATTTATGAATCATACGGCTATACAAATGACCGAGTCGTATGTTTGTTTCAATTGAATGTTTCAATTTCGTACAATATGGTCATTTTGATCACATGAGATTATTTGAATCTTATTTTCATTCTATGAGATTATTTGAATCTCACTTTCCTTACATGAGATTAGGTGAATATCACTTCCATTACGTGCGATTCAACGAATCTTAATCATACATTTGAATATATGAATCATTTTCCTGTTTGTGAATGTTTGGGTAAAGTAATTGAATGAGACGTATGTTTAGAGCTTGAAAGAGTCGCTGTATTTGTAGTGTATATATTTTAAATATATATAGAGATTTTAATTAATTCATATAATAAACTTCCATCTTTCATCACACTGTGTTGTGTTGTCATTTGATCCAAGCATCCATTCAGGTCTATCCGGTTACAATGTCCCAGACTGCAGTGGGAAAAACTCCGGATGATATTCAAATTGCCGTGACTTAAAAAATTGCAATAAAATTCCGAAAATATAACGTACATGAATGGAAACTGTTTGCTAGTCATTTGTTGTTGTTTTCTTTGGTCAGAAATATCAAAGACAAAGCTCAAATTCTGAAATTGCACTGGACTTTAGCGGACACTGAAAATAATCAGGAAATAAATTTAAAAATAACTTACCAAGACTAAAAGGTAGTATTGAAATGACTAAACTCCTACCGAAGTCTGTGGAAACTGCCCAAAATGCCTTTTGTTGGCTTAGAGCCTACGTAACGAGTGTAAGAGGAGGAGATGAAATCGCACAAACTGTTTTACTATCACATACTTATACACCATCCAACATCCCATTATATACTCTTATCTAAACCACCCTTGTGTTTTGAATGTAAGAGAAGAAGAAACACCACTTTACCATCCAAAATCCCAATAACGTTTACACACACACACACACACACACACACACACACACACACACACACTATCCAAAACGCAACAAAAAGCACTGTATTATCTTAGAGGATAAGAGAAGGAGGTGAAAGCAAACAAAACATACTATCCCTTAGACCACAAAAAACACCACAAAAAAAAACTATCCATCACACCAGCTATACCATTCAACACCCCTTACACACACTATCAAAAGCCCCTTAGTGTTAATATAGAATTTAAATCTTACATTAGGCAAGTCGGAATGGAAAAATGCTAACATCTATTTATAGCCACAACTTGTAGGAAATTCCTTTGGAAAAATCTATTATTTATTTTTAGCCATAATTTGTGCTAAAATCCCATGAAAAAACCTAGCATCTCATTACAACTATTAATTGTGGGAATTCCTATGGAAAAACCCAAGTATACATTTATAGCCTCAAAACCAACCATTTATTAACCTTGTTGCAATTATTAACATTTTTACAAGCGGCAAACCTCAATCAGGTGGCTACTTAGCAAAAGTGTTGCAAGTGGCTGTTCTCAATACGCGCTGCTGTAGTTAGGTAGGTGAAATGAATTTGATAGAGACAAAGGGACTTTTATAGGGACAAATAAAAACACCCCCACACCTACACCTCCACACATACACTCATTCCGCTCCTAAATGCACCCCCAAATGTCATGTCTTAGCTTAGAGTAAACGAACATGAAATTTCACAAAATAGACTATCCATTAGACCTCAAATATTGCTATGCATCACATCAACTATACCATTTAACACCCCCTAAACACACTATCCCAAAAAGTCATGTTTTAGCTTAGAATATAAAAGAAAAGATAAAATCTTACACAGTATCCTATCCCTTACTCCACACTAAATAATATCCATTATACCACTATACCATCCAACATCCCAATATCATCCAACACCCCATAAATATACTATGCATACATCATCTATACCACCCATCATCCCACACACTATTCACAAAACGTCACGTGTTAGCTTAGAGTGTAGGAGGAGATGAAAGCAAACAAAACATACTCTGACATACATTGTATACCATCAAACACCCCATAAAAATACTATCCATTACGTCATCTATACCCGTGGTATCAAACACGCGACCCACGAGCCGCATGCGGCCTGCCAAGCCGTATCCTATGGCTTGCAGAATGATTGGTGTCGCAAGGTGTCATGGGAGATAAGAAAGGCAATGTGGCCCTTAGGCCATCGAAAATGACCTCATGCGACCCTCAGGGTTGTTTGAGTTTGAGACCCCTTATTTATACCATCCATTTCCCCACATTATTAAGAAAAAACGTCCTGTGTTAGCTTAGATTGTAAGAGAAGGAGATGACAGCGAACACAGTAATCTCACATACACCTTTTATAACATCCAACACTCCACAAAAATACTATCGATTATAACATTTCTACCATCTTTCGACCCCACAGTATCCAAAAATAAAAGTAATGTGTTAGCTTAGAGTGTAGGAGAAGCAGACGAAATCTAAAAAAATATAATATTCCGTACACAACAAAATACTATTCATTACACCACTATACCATCCAACATCGCCATCCAACACCCCATAAAATACCGAAAAATGTCCCGTGTTAGCTTAGAGTGTAAGAGGAAAGGACAGGAAACAAAACATACTCTCACATACCTTATACACCATCCAACAACTCATTAAAAATATCATCCATCACTCCATACACACTATCCAAAAAGCGTTTTGTATTATTAGCTTAGAGTGAAAGAGAAGGAGATGAAAGCAAAGAAAACAAACCCTTACACACCTTGTATACTAGCTAATATCCCATACAATACTATCCATTCCAACATCTGCACTATCTATCACCCCACACATTATCCCCAAAAATTCCTTTGTTTGCTTAGAGTGTAAGATAATCAGATGAAATGTCACACAATAACATATTACCTTAACCACAAAAATACTTTCCATCACACCAGCTATACCATCCAGCATATACTCTCTATCCAAAATGCCTTCCTTGCTTAGAATGTAAGAGAACGAGATGAAATTCTCACAAAATATACATTCCTTTACACCACAAAAATATTATCCATCACACTACTTATACCATAAAATATCCCAATTCCATCCAACACTCCATATACACACTATCACAAGCGTTCTGTGTTAGCTAAGTTGTAAGAGAATCAGAAAAAATCTCGCAAAATATGTTCCTTTCACCACAAAAAATACCATCCATCACACCAACTATACCATTCAACAACCCGTAAACACACTATCCCAAAAGTGGGACCCCGAGTGGCCGAGTGGTCTAAAGCGCTCACCGTTCCGGATCACTGCCATCTCACCTCTATCTGCGTGAGTTCGAGTCTCAGGCTCGGCTAACGTGGGTACGTGGGAAAGCCTGCCAGTAGCTTCTCGTGCGTCGGTGATTCTTCCCTGGGTTTTCCAGGGTTCTCCCTCCACCAGTTATACTGGCCGCCATGTATAGCCTATCTTGTGCTGAAAAATGGCGTTAAACCCTAGAACAACAACAACAACAACAACTATCCCAAAAGTCTCGTGTTTTAGCTTAGAATGTAAACGAAAATGATGAAATCTCACAAAATAGACTATCCCTTACACTACAAAAAATACTGTCCATCACATTGCTATACCATTCAGCATACCATATCCACCATCCAAAATATCTTGTGTTTGTTATGAATGTAAGAGAAGGAGATGAAATCCCACAAAATATACTATCTCTTACATTCCAGAAAATGTTATCCAGCACACCAACTATACCATTTAACACACCTTAAACACACTATCTAAAAAGGTCATGTGTTAGCTTAGAGTGTAAGACAATCAGATGGAATCTCACAAAAATAGACTATCCTTTACACTATAAAAATACTACCCATCACATCAATTTGCCATCGAACATCCCACTACCATCAAACAATCATTACACACACTATTCAAAAGTCCTCCACTCATATATAGTATATGGTGTCAGTATCTGCAGGTGTGAATATTTGTCTAAAGTTTAAAAAATAAAGACACAACAATGTTGGATGAACAGACTGACAAAATGTTTTCTACTCGCAAGCCTAAAACGCGTACATGAAGGGAAACATCCTTCCCATTTCAATTCTAACTAAAACATACCCTAGAGGGATAGAGAGAGGTGAAAGAGCAAATATTCATACGGTGTTGATACAAACAAAAAAAACATACGTTCCTTATCCTAAAAATCAAGACCAAGAGACAAGTTTGCATTCTTTTATATTCTATGTACAAGTTTGCATTCTTTTATATTCTATGTTAGAAGTTACATTGAAATTGCACATCACATCATTTTCCTTTTGCGGCTTTATGCCAGCATATCGACTCAAACTGTCTATTTTTCTATTTCCATATCTTCTCTGGCACATGTTCTTCGTCTTCTTTTTGTAAGATTTCATCTTCTTCGTTTACATTCTAATCTAAAACACAAACCTTTTGGGGATAGTGTGTTTAGGAGGTGTTAAATGGAATAGTTGATGTGATGGGTAGTATTTTTGTTGTGTATGGGATAGTCTATTTTGTGAAATTTTATCTTCATTTACATTCTAAGCTAACACATGACATTTGGAGTATGTGTGCATGTGTGTAGGTCTTTCTTTGTCCTTATAAAACTCCGTTTGGCCCTATCAAATTCATTTCACCTGCCTACCTACAGTAGCGCGTATTGAGGACAGCCACATGCAACACTGTTACTTAGTAGCCGCCCGACTGAGGTCAGCCACTTGCAACAATGTTACTAAGTGCCCGCCCGATTGAGGTCAGCCACTTGTAACACCGGTTAGTCCATAGTAGCTATAAATATATACTAGTTCTTTCCGGTGAAAATTTAGCACAAATTATGGCTAAAACGAAATAATAGATTTTTCCGAAGGAATTTCCTACAAGTTGTGACTATAAATAGATACTAGCATTTTTCCATTTCTTACTTGCCTAGTGTGAGATTTAAATTCTATGCCAACACTAAGGCGCTTTGGATTGTGTTTAAGGGTGTTGAATAGTAATAGTTGGTGTGATGGATAGTATTTTTTGTTGTGTATGGGATAGTAGGTTTGTGAGATTTTATTTCCTTCTCTTAAATTCAAAGATAACACAGGGCGTTTGTGACAATGTGTGTGTATTTGTGTGTATGTGTGTAAGGGGTGTTGGATGAGACAGGTGGTGTGATGGATAGTATTTGTATAGAGTGATTGATGTCATGTTTTGTTTGCTTTCATATATCATTCTTTCACACTCTAAGCTAACACAGGTCGTTTTGGGGTAGCGTACGGGATGATGTAATGAGTAATGTGCTATTGGTGTTGGATAGTATGCTTAGCGTGTTAAAGTATGTTTGTGAAATTTTATCTCCTCCTCTTACATCTAATCAAAGACATGACGATTGGGATAGTGTGTTTTTGGGTTTATAGTGGTGATATGAATAGTATTTTTGTGGTTTAAGGGATAATAGGTTTCGTTTGCTTTCAACTCCTTTTCTTACGCTTTAAGCTAACACAGGGCGTTTGGAGTGTGTGTGTGTGTGTGTGTGTGTGTGTGTGTGTGTGTGTGTGTGTTACTTAGGCTCTAAGCTAACAATTGGCGTTTTGGATAGTTTCCGTTAAATTCTGTATGAGTTTAATAATTTCAGTACTACCTTAAGTCTTGGTATTTTTAAAAAAATTATTCCCTGATTATTTTCAGTGTCCGCTAAAGTCCGGTGCAATTTCAGAATTTAGTGCTAAGCTTTCTCTTGACCATCTAGCTAGTAATCAGTTTCTATTTATATCCGCTATATTTTCGGAATTTTAGTTCAATTTTCTTAAGTTACGGCGATTTGAATATCATCATCCGGAGTTTTTCCCACTGCAGTCTGTGATATTATGGTAATTTTAGTACTTCTTTTAATGCTTTCAATTTTAGAAAAAAGAACTGAAGGATATTTTTTTTTTAAATCCATATAATTTTCAGTCTCTATTACAGTTAGGTACAATTTCAGAATTTTAGTGCTACTTTTAGTCTCGGAGATTTGAATATTAATGTTCCATATTTTCTCTGTCTCTGCTATAGTTCGGGACATTTTCGTATTTTTAGTACTACTTTTAGTCTAAACCAAATGTAATATAATGTTTGGGGTATGTTTAGTCTCCGTTAAATTCTGGGACAATTTCGTAATTTTTAGCGTTACTTTTAGTCACATCCCTTTTCACGTAGCAAATTTATGAACACCGCCAACATCATTTCAGGTCTAGGTAATGATATCAATCACGGATACAAGAATATAGTCATTATGCAACAGGCACCTAGTATACACGGCGTGCTAGAAATAGACAGCATTTGTGTAATCACAGGTCAGCCACTTCTAAATATGTTACTATGTAGCCCAAATTGAGGTTAGCCACTTGCAACACTGATGCATTTTTCCATAGAGTCCAGTTCCTTGATATAGTCTATGTTAAATTTCCCTTGTCTCTCAATATTCCCAAAATGTTCAATTCCCATTTGAGGATATAGTGCCATTCCTATGTTCAATTCCCGTTTGAGGCTAGACAGGCCCACCATGTTCAATTCCCTTGTTCCTAGACAGTCCATATGTTCCATTCCCTATGTTCCATTCCCACATTCCCCCCCCCCCCCCGCAAGAGACCCACCGTGTTCAGTTTCCCTATTGCCCCCAAGTGGTCCTATGTAATTCCCATATTGTCCTCAAGTGACCCTATGCAATTCCCGTGTTAAATTTCCATCTTGCCCCAACGAGACCCACCTTATTCAATACCCCTATCGCCCCCCAAGTGTCCCTATGTAGTTCTCATATTAAATTCCCATATTGCTTCCCCCCCCCCAGTATATCCACCCTTTTTTCCCTATATAACTCATATTACCCTACGGTGCCCCCTATTACTACTTATGTATGTATGTATGTATGTATGTATGTATGTATGTATGTATGTATGTATGTATGTATGTATGTATGTATGTATGTATGTATGTATGTATGTTTGAATGCATGTATGTATGCATGCATGCATGCATGCATGTATGTATGCATACAAAGATATTTATTGAATCGTTTCTCCGTTGTAAAACCAGTTTATGCGTGCCAAATGGTTGTGAAGCAGCGAAATTAGAGATGAATAAGTCCATTTCTGCAATGTACTTGATTCAAGAGACATTGTCATCCGTTGAAGTTTAAGGTATTTTTGACGTATATCAATGTAATTAAAAAGCAAGACATACTCATCAATACGGAGATCTGTTAGTTACTAACACGAGGTCATGTTCTACTGACCCGTTGATTGAATAATTAAATTACAGTTTTCATAGTTTTGAACGATAAATGTCATGTTGGTACATAGTGTAAGAAGGAAAGAGTATGTGTTCTTTATATTTACGTCTACGTGCATAGCCTTGTTAGATTTTAGTGATTACTAATGGAGTCCATCCATCCATCCATCCATCCATCCATACATACATACATACATACATACATACATACATACAACCATTCCGGTGGCCTATTGGTTAGAGCGTCCGCCTCGGATGCGGATGGTCGTGGGTTCGATCACCGGCCGAGTCATACCAAAGACTTACAAAAATGGTACTAACAGCTGCCTCGCTTGGCGCTCAGCATTAAGAAGTTAGTGTTAGGACTGGTCGGCCTGGTGTCAGGATAATGTGACTGGGTGGGACATCATGCTACATGTCTGCGGCATGATGTCCCAGTGCTATACATCACTATAAACTATCACACTGCCGACATCGTAGCGCTATGACTGAATTTTTTTAAAAGCTACGTTAAAAATCCAAATCACACACACACACACACACACACACACTCACTCATACATACATACATACATACATACATACATACATACATACATACATACATACATACATACATACATACATACATACATACATGTTAGAGAAAATATTATTGGTTTGATTTTATCCTGGTTTATGCCACTTATTTATTATGTGCAGGCATCATTCATGTTGAACCATATTCACGAGACTTTATGATATCAGAGATTAGTTTTGTAAATAGACCCATTCCTAATTTCGTAATAAAAGGCATTCTTGTGATCTTTTCTCTTATAAGTGTTTGTTAGAGATAGGAATAATTATATGTATTAGATGATTATGGCATATATTATGTGGTACGTGGCAGGAAATGCAGATGTTAAATCTTAAAAAATCAAATTAATGACAACTCGGAAACACAGGAGTTACTCAGTATCTATTAGACTTCAAAAATGGTGTACACGAATTCCTGTGGATCGCAGAACACGAATTTTTTTTCGTGTGTGTCAGATCTCTTGGTTTTAATCATGTTGTTATTTATGTGTGTGTATGAGTGTCTGTCTGAGTGTCTGTCTGCCTGCCTGCCTGCCTGCCTGCCTGCCTGCATGCATGCATGCATGCATGTGTGTATGTATGTATGCATGCATGCATGCATGCATGTATGTATGTATGTATGTATGTATGTATGTATGTATGTATGTATGTATGTATGTATGTATGTATGTATGTATGCAGCGTAAATGTGCATTAGAAGTAACACACGTCCCCAACCCCATTCCACAATGAACAATGTTATCACCATAACCTTTCTATTACTGACAAATGATTTGCATAAGCTGACTCCGTGAAAAAAATTTTCGAACAAAACACGTGCACTCACCAAATTGAAAAAACAAGATGAACGTTTATGTTTTACACTACTTAAATATTATTTCGGCGGCCTAAAGCTGTCTTGTACTGAGAATGAACCGAATAACCCCTGAAACCATAGATGTCTTCTTACGCGTGTCACGAACATGGACTCGAAAAGGAACAAAGCAGGATTGGCAATTATCATTTTATTCTGAAGATTGGAGCAATGTATTATAAATCGATCAAAATTGTTATCAAGCGTGATTGTGAATCGCAACTCGGGGATATGCTTAAAACCATTTTCGGTTCCATTATCCAATATGTACTTTATGTGGTTGTGATCAAACTAAAGCTAAGAAATTAATCGTAAATAAAATTACCTACTTTAAGTCTATTCTTCAGTAGCTACGTATTTTATATACATCTGTATAAATATTTATATTTTTTCATCTCCTATAAAAAGAATTCAATATACCTTACTGCCTGACCCTTATTAGAACATAGTGCACACATTGTATAACATAGAATGTTCTACCCTCATTAGAGCATTGTGAATTGTATACATTGTGTAATATAGAATGTCATACTCTTATTAGAACAGTATGCATACATAGTGTAATATTCAATGTTTTACTGTTATTAGAGCATTGCCCATACGTTGTGTAATACTTAATGCTTTACAGTCGCATTTGCATCAAATATGTGACGAGCTATATTTATGTTTCCTATTTTTAAATTCAAAATACCAACAAGGTTCTTGTACAAAAGAATCTAATTAACCTGGAAATAGATCAAGGTGAAATTCTATCGATCCGTCCTTCTAGTTGACAACGGACGGTTGTACATATAAAGTAACATACATACAGAGATAGCTCCTTATATGGAGATTTGTCTAACAGTAACCCGTAACTCATTTATTCATAAATACATTCCTTATATGGAATAGTTTTGCTCTATGCGACCCTGTGGGGAAAACAATGCTAAGAGAAATGAAACAGCTCATACAGAAATGTTAACCCTGAAAATGCTTATAGAAGGGTATAGATGGTAGTCGACAATGAACAAAAAACACAAAGTTATACCTGTGTATTAAATATATCCCGATTTCCCGATTTTAAGGATTTCAAATTTTATAGTTGTGTCAAGATGTATGCATTTGTTTTGGGGTCCTTTTTCTTTTTCTTCGTTCGAAACGTTTGGGTTCAATTAGAGTCCATATTTTCTTTTTAAAATCATAAGATTTTAAATGTATAAACATGATACTGTAACTGCATGTAAGTATAAGGATATTTTGCATGAAAGTTTTGTTTTTATATGTAAGACAGAGGTTAAATTATTTATATTTTGTTATCAGATTAAATAATGAATGGCTACAATAAGAAAATATTACAGAAATGAATCAGCACTGAACTGAATTTGTTAGTGTTATAGTATTACATACATACATACGTACGGACAAACATACATACATACATACATACATACATACATACATACATTCATACATACATACATACATACATACGTACATACGTACATACGTACGTACGTACGTACATACATACATACGTACATACGTACATACGTACGTACGTACGTACGTACATACATACATACATACATACATACATACATACATACATACGTACGTACGTACGTACATACATACATACGTATACTTACATACATACATACATTCATACATACGTACGTACGTACGTACATACATACATACATACATACATACATACATACATACATACATACATACATACGTACATACATACATACATACATACATACATACATACATACATACATACATACATACATACATACATATATGCAGCTGTAAGTCATCTCCTACCAGACCTAATCCGGATTGCAAGTTACGATACCTATTAGTTTAGTGCAAATACAACTCTATACCTACTTCACTCAGCTTGTATACACAAAGTATGAAATATAGTAGCCAATACAGCCATTCATGTGTTGCAGACACACTCGCTTGATGACACAGTAATTAGGTCCCTCTAAATAAACAGTCATTTTGGTTTTCTATGTCAGAAATGATGGCATAGAGAAGTTATTATTGTAGAACACACATGCATATAAAACAGAGTAGGGAGTGCTATTCTTGGATCGGACAGGATGGATGCACGATAATATGAAGTGTGTGTGTGTGTGTGTGTGTGTGTGTGTGTGTGTGACTTGGATTTTTAACGCAGCTTTAACATTTTTTCTGTCATCTGGCTTCCATGTCTGCAGTGTGGCAGTTTATAGTATTGTCTAGCACTGGGACATCACGCCGCAGACATGTAGCATGATGTCCCACCCAGTCACATTATCCTGACATCAGGCCGACCAGTCCTAACACTGACCTCTTAATGCTGAGCGTCTAGCGAGGCAGATGTTAGTACCATTTTTGTAAGTCTTTGGTATGACTCAGCCAGGGATCGAACCCACGACCTCCCGCATTCGAGGCGGGCGCTCTAACCACTAGACCACCGGAGCGGTATAATATGAAGCCTGTACTCGCTTACAACTCTAGTCAAGCTGTAAGCAAGAAAGATCATTATCTGCCATAGCATAATGCGTCTGCATATCAAGGTCTATGTTGTTTGTTCTACTGATTAATTAAAACAAACAGAACATATCCAAACATCCATTATGCGAGGCAGATCTGGGTCTGTGCAGTTTGACTCGCTTTATAAGTGAGTATATAAGGTAGTAAACAAATTTTGTTTCTTCACACCGGTATGAGCGTTATAATTCTTGTCAAAATGGGAATCTAACCCATGCACGCACCATCCCCCTTACCTTTTTGACCTAACCGCTCCGGCGGCCTGGTGTTTAGAGCGTCCGCCTCGGATGCGAGAGGTCGTGGGTTCAATCCCCGGTCGAGTCATACCTAAGACTTATAAAAATGGTACTAACAGGTGCCTCGCTTAGCGCTCAGCATTAAGAGGTCGGCGTTAGGCCTGGACGGCCTGGTGTCAGGATAATGTGACTGAGTGGGCCATCATGCTACATGTCTGAAGCATGATGTCCTTGTGCTAGACATCACTATAAACTCTCACACTGCGGACATCGTAGCGATATGACTGAAAAATTGTTAAAGCTACGTTAAAAATCCAAATCGTACATACACACCTTTTTGACCAAGTGCATTTCTCCTGACAGGGTGGATCTTAGTCGTGAACATAAGCACGTATGCGTAGCGAACACACCTGGCAACCACTTAACTGTCCTCTAAATAAACATTTATTCCATTATGATATATATATATATATATATATATATATATATATATATATATATATATATATATATATATATATATATATATATATATATATACCCTTCCATGTCCTCAGATAAATTTCATTTTACCTATATCCATAATGACACTTACAATTACTCCTCGAGTATGAAAATGCTAGCAATTATTTTCACTTCGACTCATTGATGTCTCTAGTAAACGAAGATGGACAAGTTTTATGAAGTGGTACTAGCATGTAAGAAGTCGAGCTGTAAGAAGTACAGATGATAAACTGAGTTGCTTCCCTTCCATTTATTAGCTAGCTAGGTGAGATATGCCACTTGCAAGTTATGCGAGCACTTTTCTGTACAAGCAAGCAGCATATATAGCACTTTTCAGTAAGTTAATTACCTTCCTTTGATAGGGGATGCTGACATCAGTTATGTTACTTCCGTGCACTACCTTAAATGTCATTGAAAAATTGGTCCGAAGATAGAAACACTATCGTAGTTCCTTCCCCTTGAGCACGACACGCCAAATGCCGTTTCCAATATTACATGTAAAATTTATTTAAGTTATTTTGACACTGTCAGTTACCGAGCCAGGCGTAGCGCGGAGTTTCAGATAGTAAGATATGCTACTCGTTACTCAGGTGGCAGGGTCCAATTTCGTAAACTGGCGCCTGGGAAATTTCTTAACTTATGTCTATGGTGTGATTTTTTCAGCTAGTATTGTTTACTATTTAAAGATATGCATATATTTGTAAACTAAATGTTTCGGGCGTGTGTTGTTCTTAAAAATGATGTCAGGCATGTACACCTTCCATAGTTACTCTGCAGTATGTTGATAGTGAAATACCAATAGTCGGCTAGGAAGAAGAGCTAGCCTCCCATAGCAGTAAACACGTGGGTTTGGAGCGAGTAGAATATCTCAAAAATTGCTTGGATGACAACTATTTTCATTTGCCTAAGCCTGTTTAGTACACACTGTTTTGCTGAATTGCCATCTCGGAAAAGGGCTTGTGTTTGCACTGTGAGTATCAAATGGTGTCAAACATGACCTTCGGACATGAAAATTGCAGGTAGAAATTTGTGGGTGGTTTGTATAAACTTCTTCTGCTATGAACTGCCTTTGACTTCTTTGGTCAAGTGGATAATATTCTTATGCTTTTTTTAAATATAAGTCTCCAAAAATATGGACCTTTTTGTATTGTGTATTTGATTTTTTAAGATTTTTTATACTAGGTCGCTGATTGCGGCATTAAATTTGTACATAAAAACTGGACCCTGTCCCCTCAGCAGAGGTGGAAACAAAATATAGTGCGTGGAGTCCATCAGATTATATAGCAGTGTAATACTGAAGTTAAAATCATAACATGATTTCGACTTGCAGTAAAGGTTACAACAAAACAAAACAAGGGATAGTTCAAGTTATGCTATGATTTCAAATTGAGTTCTACGTCACAGCACATGGCATTTCCACTGATGCCATACACAGCTTAAAAATAATTAACTTAGCTGTGCGCATCAAATAGTGGCGTAATGAACATACAAAATAGTTGTTACACTATAAATAATTCCAATTTTCATAAATGAAACGAATTTTCTTCAATACCATTGGCTGTAAACGGTCACGTGCTACTGATCTGGAATTTTTTACACATCGATAAATTCTGGGACTACTTTCGGTTTTGTACTGTTTGCAATATAAAACATATTGCAGACACGTCATTGTGAAACAACTGTTTAATATTTTACATTTTTTCCAGCAAAAAATATAAATTATACCCTTTTCATACTTTTTCAAATATTCTATGATTGAAATGCATCGTTTACAATTTGGCGTTCATCTGCTAGATAGTTGCGCAAGAGGGCCGATTACGGTGATTTTACACTTTTCATCGGAGTTTATTGTATAATTAGATAACAATGAGTTAAAAGAAATAATAGCAGCGATTAAAGCAGATGAAAATGGATTTGACGATAAATATTTTTCGTTAATAAATGAAAAAGTTGAATCGCATTTAGTAAATCTTTCAAAAAGGAAAGAATTAATACATACCAATATAAGCAACATTTATATGGAATAGTAGCAATGTCACTCAGCTATGCAATTACCAGAAATGTCAGTGCACACAGATTTTAAGGCGGAAACAATTCTGGTATGAAGTTTCAATCGAAATTCAGCCATATTTGAAGACCACCAATAACGATCTGGCGCATGGAGAGACTTATCGGAATGAGAACAAGTAGAGTATATAAATTATTTCTCAAAGAACACAATGTTTAAAATAAATTAAACATAATGGATAATGACACCGAAGATTTTTTATGCTTCACATCCCAAATCCGAACATGACATATGTGAAAGTACATGAGAGATGTTTGACATGGATTGTATATTTAATATTGAATGCAGATATCAATCAATCGCTTTGATGAAACTCACACCCAGAATTGGCTAATGAATTAAGAATGAAAATTAACGCTGCATCATCTTTTATCTTGATCTGCATATTGATACCCTGATACTCATTAGCACATTTATAACCACTAGCATACGATTTGTTAAGATGTATACAACAAAAAATCAAACCAGATATGCTGTAACAGCTATAAGCAATTGTTTTACAACTTTTGTGTGATTTCGTTGTTCGAAGAAAAAACCCAACTACTTTGTGGCTGCTGTTAACTGTTGTCTCAATTGAAACTTTTGAGACAGACCATATTTGGCAGACATTCTAAAGTCACTGAAATTTTGCCTCTCCGTACTTGTCATTAATTAATTGTACACATATTTCTGGCGTAATACATTCCTCTGAAAACGAATGATTTCCAGTACGTAATCGAGATCATCACCTCATATCACTTCAAAAGCTTTTACGAGCTATGTTATATCTGAAATCTTTTGCGATTTCTCTAAACGTTTCGCGCATGTCATCCCCATTTTGCTTCACGTTTATTCCAATCCTTTTATATCTGACATAATTAACAGTTTATTAACAGTTAACGTACATGGCATAGCCCTCTAAGGTGACATAAACTAACAAATTCGCAAGTAAGATCGCAAGATTAGTTTCAATTTAATCAACATCATGTTTTACGTAAATTAAATTGAACTTGAAATCGTTTTACAATCAGGTTGAATGATAAAAATATTACCATTTTAGTAAAACAAATTATTTGAAAAACACTACAAAATAAACCGAAGAAGACGACTGTTATATTTGACAAATTTAAAGGAGTAAATGAGTTCAAGAAAATAAAACAACAAAGAATATTTCAACAAATACGTGACACGAAGGCGTTACAAGAATGAGAACTTCAAAATAATTCACATGTCATGCAGTTGCATTTGACAGGCTATGATGAATACAATTTTAAATTAATTCGCATGACAAAACATAGAATTTTGCATGATATCAAATAAACTAGAATTCAGATACATCTTTAAAGAAAACTTTTCGTTCCATCAGTTGAATGTTATCAAATCTAGTTACATTTCAAGAGCTTAAAGGTGTTGAAGATTTAGATATCTATCATATTATTCTTTTGCATTCATCCGATTTTTCTATTTTTGTACAACAGAACAAAACAGATAAATAAAATTATACAATACCATAAAAGCAAATAATATAGAACACAATAAAAAAAAACAGACGCTTTGAAAACCGTTATCTTTATTATGGATGAGACTTGAAATTGTATACTTTAACATATTTTATCCACGTATGTTTATTTAACAATATTTTCAGTGTTTTCAATTTGAGTGTTTTTAATTTCATCGACCTGCTCTTTACGAACTTATTGGCATTGGTCACGCATTGATGTTTTAATGAATATGCTTTACAGCAATAAAACTAATAATCAGTACTAAAATTGGTAATCCCAATATAAATGATAAAAAACCAGTAAAGTATCTAATTCAGTTTATTTCTCAAGTAATCTTCTTTTTGACTGTAATGTATTATAATTTTTAATTGGAAGCAACTGACTGATTTAAGATGTTTTTGTCCAAGTATTACTGCATCCGACAATAATATGATACTTTAACTGATCTTGCATTTACAAACTTTTCGTTTTATAAAATTGTTTTCCATATTCAGCTTTTCTCAGTTAAATGTCAAGCAGTTATTTCCTTGTTTGTACCATTTTCTGTTTTAATTTTAATTAATAGTTGCATTCATTGCCAATGCCACGGTATATATTCGCTTTGCTTATCTTTTCTGCAAAACGTAACTTTTTTAAGTTCTTTTATCAATTACAATAGTGAAAAATATCATAAGACCCCTGTGCTCAAGGGTTTGATAATCCTCTTCTCAATGAAGCTGACTTTGATGAAGATTTTATTGATGATATAATGAATGAAAATAATGTCAGATAAAATTTTGTTATCGAATGAAGGATTTTAAACTCCCCAACAAGTAGCTCAACAACTAAATACGCAAGTAGTTGATCCGTACACTTACATTATAGATTATATTTGATGAAACACAATATATAGTAATTATACCTCATTTAGTTATCAGAAAAATAAATGTTTTACCATGGAATAGACCATTAAGCAAGACAAATTTCCTAGGAGAGTAAGCCAAAAACAATTGTAGCATTTAACCCAATATCTAGTCCAAAATGTGCAGGTGATTTTTCATATTCCTTGAGTTAGATAAAAGAAGGAAATATACGAAGCCCACCAAATGTCGAACCTTCTCTATTGCGTCAACCCCAAGAGCAACAAACTAAAGTTGCAGAGGAAAGAGGAGTGAGTACATTTACAACAGATGAACGATTAGAGCCAACATTTAGAACCAGACAACAAGTACAGATTTATCACAAACAGATTAGAAAGAACTTCTAAATGATGCAAAAGATTTACGTAATATTGTTTTTGAGAAAATTAAATATTGTTTTAGAATAATAATAATGATAATAATAATAATAATAATAGAAATAATAATAATAATAATAATAATAATAATAATAATAATAACAATAATATCAATAATGAATACTTTGCATAGCGCCTAATCTTTAGTTAGACGCTTTACAACATTAGACAACACCTATAGCATAAAAAGCATATATAATGATATGATTACCAAAACATAAACACCATAAAATTAGAAAATATAAAAACATGCTGAAAATATTTAAGGTAGGAAACATTATTAGGTCTTTTAATTTGTTCTTGCAGTCGAAATATGTGAGTTTTAAGAGCACTCTTGAATGGGATCACTGTGTCTTTGTGTCTAAATTCAGTGAGCAATTCATTTCACATTGGTGGGCCCTGGTATGCAAAAGAACATTGTCCATATGACTTCGCTTTCGTAGTGGGAATAATGAGTATACGATTGTCAGAAGAGGAGCGTAAGTATCTTGCTGGTGTGTACACATGGGTGAGGTCGGATAGGTCTGTTGAACTGGAGTCCCTCAGTGAAACGTAGCACAGAGAACAAATTTTGTGTTTGATTCTGGATCGAATGGATAGCCAGTGTAGGGTACAGAGCAGCGGGGAGGTGTGCTCTGATTGTGGTACTCTAAGTATGATCCGAACAGCTGTATTTTGATCTTTTTGAAGTTTCTGAAGTAGATATTGAGATGAACCAGACAGATCTGAGTTACAATAGTCCAGTCCTGAAAGTACTAATGAACACACAAGTGTTTTAGTTGCATCAATTGAAAGATATTTGCGAATGGAGCTGATGCGTCTCAGCTCAAGATATACAGCCTTGCATATGTTCATAACATGTTGGTGCAATGTGAAAGTACTGTCCACAGTGACACCTAGGTTTCGTACTGACTGCGTGAATTTAAAGTTGGTGCTGCTGATATTTATTATTTGAGGTAAAGAATGTGACTGAGAAAGTCTTTGTGTTGTTATCAGAATGGCCTCAGTTTTATCATCTTTCATCTGCAGCTTGTTACATGTCATCCATGCTTTCACATCAGAAATGCACCTCGCTACACCTTGGATGGTAGCATCAACTTCAGCTGGGTGGCTAGATTTGTATATTTGGGTGTCGTCAGCGTACAATTGGTGAGACACTGGATGATGATATATGACACTTGAGAGCGACTGAGTGTACAGAATGAAGAGAACAGGCACAATAACAGACCCCTGTGGAACACCACAACATAGATTAACTGGGCAGGAGTGTATTCCATTTGCAGACACAATTTGTGTCCTGTTGACCAAGTAGGACTTGAACCACAGTAAGGCTGCATCATGAATGCCAAACACATGCTGGAGACGGTGAAGTAATATATCATGTTCTATTGTGTCAAATGCTGCAGACAAATCAAAGAGGGTGAGGACTGTAATCTTTCCGCTATCCAAAGCAGAGAGAATGTCATTAACTACTTTTAGAAGATACAATCAAAAGACTAGATGAAGGTGTAAAAGGCTTTCTTTTCCGGTAGAAAATGCAAAAAGATGATTTTCTCTCGAAGGCCATAGAGAACTGAAACGTTGCGGAAATGCTGCTGATGGAGTAAATTTAGAGATATAATCAATGAAGTCAGACGTTACGTCATAAGACAAATATAAGGAGGAAAACAAAATAAAATCGAAAGCCCAAAAAGAAGCAAAAAAAAAAAAAAAAAAAAGCAAACATCAGCCCAGAAATATATGTACAAATCATACTTCAATCTTTTGGAATTTAACGAGCACAAATAGTTGGTCATTTGAAAGATTTATAAAAAAAAATATATATTTAGAGTAAATATTAACAACATTGAGACAAACGTTAAATTAAATGTTACCATTAGCTGAAACGTTAAAACAACTATGTAAATAAAAAATGAGTACGACTTGCTGTTTTTACATCTATTGGTATGGTAGCAACGACTCTTGGTTTAACTGTTCGAAATGTTTATAAAATGTTTAACAGGAGGATGAACAGGCGTTATTATTTGCATTTGATGTAGTTCTGTTGATTCATTCATTTATAAATTTTAAAAAAGTATGAAAATTATTGACAACTATATCTTTCAGTTATTTAGTTAAAAATCATTAGCATTATTGTAGTGTAGCTTTGGTATTTTAATAAGCTGATTTTTTTTACATTAGCTGGAAAAGTAATGTCTTTATTAGTTGATTAAACATTTAGCTAGTTCTTACATTAATTGATCTTTTCTTTGTACTTGTAGCAAAAGGTTAATATTTGGTAGCAAAACTAATAAAATAATAAGGTCTCTGTGAAAAGTATAGTAGTAATTTATTAACTATTCATTTAAGCTATTGAACAAAGCAAATTACACCAGTTACTACAACTAATGACATAACAATACATACTTGCTGATTTGTTTCACGATCTATGTCTTTGAAATATTTTTGGTCCTGTTGCTTAGTAATTTTTTTGCTGTATAATAATTGCCGCCTGTTTATCAGTTACTGGTATTATATTCTTTACCACGACGGTATTGATAGACGCATTTACGAATATATTAAATGTATCTGATTATCTGCTTAATATTATTGTACCTTGGAATGCTGCCCGTTGTTATCACCATATTCCTTGGGAAACAACAATGGTCCGTCGCCTCCAATATCATACTTTGGTCTGACTTTTGAATTTGAACTAAAGTGCTGAAATCTTTATGCAATATTTTCCTCTGAGTAATAATCATGCTACCATAAAATTAATTTTTCAAAGAACTTTTTTTTTGTAGCGCTTGTAACAGTAAAACGATCTCTATAATAATTGGAGCATATAAATACATATCATTAAACTTTATAAGATGGTTTAGTCTAAATTTCCTTGTTCTATTAGTCCTTTGTTATCATGTAGATAGAGTAAATACATCATATATTTTACATCATATATTTACATCATATATTTACATCAATCGAATTCTGGATAGGTTTCGCTGTTGTAAAATATTTAATAATCATTTCAGCGGACTGTAACTAATGCCATAACAATACATGCTTGCTTATTTGTTTCACGATCTGTCTTTTAAATCTTTAAATATGTCTCACTATTTAACGGTTCCAGTCCCATAAACATAAAGACGTTTGTATGTATTTATCACATGTTGTGTTATAGGTTCTCCAAATATCTTATGTATAGTTTTATCTTTTTAGTGACATTATCTATAAGATATTTATTTTTTCATTTATTTATCTCAAATTAATATTGTTGAATGTTGATGTTATTACAAATCATGTTAAATTGTTTAGATATTAATGTTGTCATTTGTTGGATTGAAATCTTGATCGTCATATAATGGTACTAGCATACAGAGAACAGTTTTTGTCTTTGGCAGTAACTTGAAAACTATATCTCGATTGTAGTAACTTGGGTATACTTTTATCTGATAAACGGCAATACGCTGCTTTACATCCAATTATCGTCATCCATTCTACCCTGTTTTTGTGATTTTGCAAACGTTCATATCACTCTACTCTGTATTCACGAGCTGAGTCCGTATACAGATTTGAGTGGAATAATCCAAAGTGCTTATTGTACAATAGAACAATTGCCTGCTGTGTACTATAGTATTGTGAGGTTAAAATCATTTTCTATATTAACTTGTTTAAATAAGTGTATCAGTTTAATGTGTTTAAGTGAGATACGGGACAAGAATAGAGTATACTACTTGTTTGAAGACCATTATGTAGTCATCTGCAAAAATAATAAACAGCTATATGCATTGCTTATTTGTAATATCAAATGCATAGGTAATTATCTTAATGTAAAGTGAAAAGTGAGAAGAGGAACTCCACTGATCCTCCTTCGCTCGAACGACTTTTACGGTAAGATTTTTTTCTTTACATCTTCGTAACTTATGTAGGTAAATTCTTTACGTTTTAATTTTGTCTCTGATGTTTATAAGCTACCATTCTGAAATCTAGTAATTTTCATTTTCATTAACTTATTCTATCTTGATATAATTACAATGAGACATTGATGATATATGCTGTGTTGGAGAAGAAAGTTCCTCGGGCAGACCAAATATCCTCACATTAGTACAGAAATAGTTACGATTTAGTGTCATAAATCATGGTGTTTGTTTTGTAACGTAGGATATGTGAGTGAGTGACCCAGAAGTTTCATTTTAATGGAAGACAGGCTATTTAATGTCAAAGAGTTTTACCACAATATTCGTATATCGTACGGTGATTTGGTACTTCAACAAAATTTAAAAATTTAAAAACAATGGTCAGGCCTAACTTTTTCATAATGGAGGATATGACCTAGAGCTTTTTTTCAAACTTGGCAAAATAGGGGGTTGGTGTATTATTTGTTTTTAAAATTACTGGAAAATAGAAGGATTATATTGTTTTTCAAAACCAAAACAAAACGTGTGCGATAGTAATTGACAAGAGCTTCAGCCATAAAATAGAAAAGAAAAGACAGAGAAACACATTGTGGATGGTAACGTGGCGGTTTAATTTTTTTCGCGATTAAAACGGACTATAAGCGGGTGGGTGGTCTATGAATAGTTCTATATACTTCTCAAAGAAATAATGTTTTGTGTTCACTCCTCCTTTGACACGGACCGAAAAGGTTAGTGCCTAAAGCAAAATGTAATTTTCGTGGTTTCGCTGAGTTTGGATTTCACTCAAAACCCGGCAGCTGCGCTATAAAATTTCTTTCTTTGTAATTTAATCTTACGAAACGATCCGGTGGCCTAAGTGGTTAAAGCGTCCGCCTCGGATGCGGGGTCTCGCTGGTTTGAACCCCGGTCGAATCATACCAAAGACTTGTAAGAAATGGTACTAGCAGCTGCCTCTTATGGCGCTCAGCATTAAGAGGTTAGTGTTAGGACTGGTCGGCCTGGTGTCAGGATAATGTAATTGGGTAGGATATGATGCTATATGTCTGCAGCACGATGCTCCAGTGCTAGACGTCACTATAAACTGCCACATTGCAGACATGGTAGCGATACGACTGAAAAATTGTTAAAGCTACGCTAAAAATCCAAACTACACAGACACACACACACACACACACAGAATTTAGTCTTACTATGTCAGTGAATATTGATTTTTATGTTTTTTAGTGCTGGTATGTCCTTATAAGAGTGTATTTGTGTGAAAACTGTGTTATCTTATCGCCACATGAGTGGGTTGGTATAGCACATATGGTGTGGAGTGGTGGAAATAGTTTATACTCTAAGGAATTCGCGTATCTATACCACACACAAAAACAATAATACACAGATTTACAAGCAAAGAATAAACATATTTTTACATTTTGGCACACTGAAGTAAAGCTATTCAAAATAATGAGACGGTAATATATAATGTTGCTACCCGTGTAGCAATGCTTTCACATATGTACATCTGATTTTTTTTAAACATTCCGATTAAAAAGATACATGAATTCAAAATTGTCTCCTTTATCAGTTATATTACTTTGTACTGTATTTCTCGCCGTTAGCCATGATTTCCTGTTCTATAAATATCATTTCTGTGCTTCTAAGTCTTATATTTGGCTATCATGTATATCAACGAAATAAAGGAAAGTAGGTGGGTGGGGGTATCTTTTGCGAGCTATGTTATCATTACGCGTGCTTTTTACGACTCGCTGACTCTGAAAAGAAACATTTTTATAGCACTTTCTCAGATGTACATCATATACATTCAAATTCTGATCATAATAATTAGGTCAATCCATGATACAAATACATACGGCAAGCCGTTGTAGACATACCGTGGAAACCTTTGCTCGATTGCGCAATCTCGAATAAGCCAATCAGAATTGAGTTTTTAATCAAATGTATAATGTATGTAATCGAGATCTACATTACGTGTAACGAAGCTTTCCATCCCGAGTGATTTCCATTTTGTCACTCAACTACCTTGCAAGCCAATATTTAGAACCAATGCGTGTAAATATTTCGCTTTCTTGAGGTTCGAACATGCCTATTCGATGATGGAATGTACGATCTTACCAGAGCCAAATTCATTTTAATCTAGCGTTTTCGATATGTCATCAATGCAAGGTCTCGAGGCAGGAATAGTCGACCTCGAGAGAGGCTAAAGGAAAATTTATTTCTCTCTAGATCGCGTATTCGAAACAACTGCAAAAGGTTTTGTTTTGCAACAATTTATTCGTCTGACTGTTTCGAGGCAGCAGTTAGTATTTGCAATACATTTTTAATAGTCAATACAAACTTCGACTGAACGTTTATATCAGTGTCCAACGTCGAAGTTAGTGTTATTGTGACTTATGAATACGCGATCCGAATATGGATCATGTAATTATAATGCATTTTATGTTTGGCTTTTTCATGTTTCGTACTCCAGCTTCGACAAAGCGCACTGTTTAGAAACTACTGCACTGTTGTTATGCTACAGAGTTCAGTCGCGCACAATAGAAGTTTCACTCATAACCCAAGTTATACAAGTTACAAAGATCGTGTAATTAAAAGCTATACTTAGACTGGTTCTGTCTGCATCGCAGATTTGTAGCTAGTAATTGCGTAACATTTGCATGCTTTTGACCAAAACGGGTTGCCATAGATACATTCACAAGTAAGGGATGGGCCCAGCTGAAAAACGGAAGTTTATTCATGTATTCACTTTTAATGTATAGTTTCATTTTGAAACAGTTGTGAGCAACATTGCACATAAGTTTACCATATTGTGATACTCATTTTCTTACGGATTCAGCGTAAGTAACATATTTTGTTTTATCTTAACAGGACCTTTCAGTTAATGAGTCTTGTATTCTCGAAAATTTAAAGAACGAGCGTTTTGATTTTGCAGTGATGCTGTTTCTCTCCAGACTAAAACTCTTGGGAGTTCTGTCACCGTATTTTCAGCCCCAAACAGGCAACTATACAAATTTAAGTGAATCGCAATAGCATCCGATGAATTAATACTAATGACAAATACATGACTGAAGAGACCTAAATATTTACGTCAAGTATATCTGTCATTTTAATTAGTTTCAAAAGGATCCGACCGCAGAACAATGCAGCTTAAAACTGAGGAAAGTATTCGAATTGAACCGTATATAGTATTCGTATTACATTTAGTAAAAATGTGACGGCTTTGATTTGTATCATAGAAGTTAGCTGATACCAAATATAATGTACGATTCACACGTAATGTACATACTGTTAGCTGCATCGGAGAAAGAAAAAAAAAATTGTATCAAACTGAACTTCTCAGATCAGTGATCATTCGAAGCAATTCTGGTATTTATGCTTTAGTGTGCCCTCGCAGCACCAAAGCGAAAACAGAAGCATATGAAAAAAATTTAAACAAAATTGGGCAAGTAATTCTCTTAAAAAGGCGTTCTCTAAACCAGATTTTAATGTTGACCTCGCATTTCTGCGGGTGCTTTATTGTTTTCCTCTAAAATATATTTTTTTTAAAGCAGGCACTATTTGGAATATGTACGCCTTTTGGAACAGCAAAATCTAACATAGTTTAATTGAATCACTGCTTAATTGAATATTTCCTAAGTTCAGATGAAATCCAACAAATGGCATATATTTACAAATAGAAGTAAAGGCAAGCAACAACAAAAATATCACGAAAATGTACTTTCAATAATCCGCAAATGCTGTGTACGAGGTTTTCTTTAAATATTACTTCCAATGCTTGTTACCTCCTCCTGCTACAACAACAACAACTGCTACTACTACTACCAATACCACACTCAATACTTTTTTGTAGCTAAAGCCTGGTGATACAATTCCTTTTTTAAGCTTTTAATCAGTTCATCTGCAGACCAAGCAATATGAAGTAAAATAAATATATTAAAATCTGGTGAAAAATATTAATGCACAAATATATACTAATTCCTTTACTGACACAATGTAAATGTTCTAATGAGTCTTTAAATGA
>CM068825.1:53239103-53244103 GCA_028554795.2 Sinohyriopsis cumingii
TTAGGGGAAGTATAAGTAACTCATCACAATTCCCTATCTCTGTTAAAGTGTCTCTCAAAAAAACTCATTGATTTAAACGATAAATTACGGAGGTAATCGGCTTTGCTCAGTAAGAGAAGCCACTTTTTATCATGATTAAAAAATGCAGTTTCAAACTTGAATTGCTTGAATGGATATTGTGTAGATACCCCACATCGTTGATCGTGTTTTGTTTGGCTCAGTGGTAAGAATGATTATGCAGTGTTACGGAGCGTATACCAGCAATCAGCATCATGTAGGTTAAATTACTAATTTTTCCAGTAACGTTTCTGACACCAAATATACCAGTTGTAATTTTAATTATCTCCAGTCAACACATATAGTGGGGTCCTGTTTTTATTAACAGTAAACGATTTTATCAGCAGCCATTGTGTACTTGTTCAACAGTAGGATTATGAATAAAAATCACTAAAAATGGGCACATTCAGATAACAGCATCGGCCGAACAGTATCCAGCCCTTTGACGCTATGTACAAAACACGGGATATTTGTTTGCATGCTTTTGGTTTTAACAGTACTTTTAATACATTACTGGTAAACAGAGTACGTTTTGGGCTAACCAGAATTGTCCCTGAAACTGAGAAAGAAAACTATATTTCCTTTGCAAATCATGTCATATGCCTGTGTATACGTGGTCTGAAATAATATATTTAATGAGATTGCAAACCTTTCTTTGCAGGAATGACCGTATGAAACAAATGGGATTTATTCCCATTTTATATAGAATTTTTTTCACAAATACGACTTGAATGACTTTATTTATACTTATACACAATAAAATATTTCCGGCTTAAAATGAATGGAAGTACATTGTATGGAACACCCTAAATGAACGTGAGAATAATCGCTTTAATAGCTAGTGCTTTAAAGATACCTATTTTCGTAGATTCAAAAATGCACAAATATCTAGGTCAAACAAAGAGCTTCAACTGGTCAAACTTTTGGTCAGTTTTCTGGTAACTCCATACAGTACGACACTTCATATTTGCCAACACTTCAATACTTCGTATACTGTTGTTATGGATCATATGCATATCTCGTGTTCAAAACCAAAAAGAAGGAGGGATCTATTTTGGTCGCATATTATCAATAATTTTGATATTGTACTTGGTGCATATCTTCATAATATATCTGACAGAAACCGTTCAGCACTTACTAGGAAAGGAATTCCCATACACCTGTGGACTGAATGACCCCGAAATCTACACACACAAAAAAATATTTTGTTTGCTGCTCACTTTTCTGCAGGGAGCTTACATGAATTTTATAACTAATCGGAACTTTCGTTAGCTTGTTAGTTTTTATAGCTAAATAACAAAACAACGTCAAATGAATGAATGAATGAATCAATCAAAATTGCCCCGCCGGGTTACCTCACGGATAACTTGACTGCACTTTGAATATGTCGCTATACAGTTGCTCATACATCCTGATGTAAAGTCTCATATAGTTTTCAAATTTGATAATTGTATTGCGTACCTCTTGTATTTTGTTGAGTAAGAGAAAATAGGATAGGAATGATCCATTTATTTTTTATTTGGTATTTGATTCTATATAAAAAAAGTATTCTTATTTTTACATGCACGAGTTTGTAATTTAAATGTGCAATTACGTGAGTGTATGTACGAGTTTGTAATTTATGTGTAATTGTGTGAGTATATGTAAAAATCTGTGATTTATATATGTAATTGTACGTTTTGTCCTTGACATTCTCGCGTCTTTACTAATTTTTTATGTTATTAATCTCCGAATGAATGAATGAATGAATGAATGAATGGGAGTCATGTACTGTCATGGGGATATCCTCTTCACCTTGTCTGGAGGGTAAAGTTGAAGGTCACTAAAGCTTTAGTTATACCCCCCCCCCCTTTTGCGCATTAGTATGTTTCTTTTGTTGTTATCTAATTTCATGCATGTAATCATCTGAAGTAATGTTTACAATTAGATTTGACAGCTCGAGTGGCTTAAGTGGTTAGAGCGTCCGCCTCGGATGCGGGAAGTCGCGGGGTTCGAACCCCGGCCGGGTCATGCCAAAGACTTATAAAACTGGTACTAGCAGCTGCCTCGCTTAGCGCTCAGCATAAAGAGTGTTCGGTCAGTATTTGGACTCGTTGGCCTGGTGTCAGGATAACGCGACTGGGTGGGACATGATTGCTACATGTCTGCGGCACGATGCCCCAGTGCTAGACACCACTATAAACTGCCACACTGCAGAGCAAACATTGTAGTGATATAACTGAAATGTTGGTAAAAGCTAGTTGAAAATTCAAATCACAATCACATAGAATTCGTCTGAGAAAAAAAGTTTGTATTGTCATCTCAAACATCCGCATAGTTGTTCTTTTGCATTTAAGTGTGTGTGCGCGCGCGTGTGAATTTAGTCGAGGGGAACTACAATCGTATCACATTTTATCGTAGCGTGTCTCAAATACAACTTTGCCCTATCGATCGCTGTGTAGTTGACATAACTTCTAAGATTTAAGGACTCTGAATGGACCTGTACTGTAGGAATATGTTCTTTTATCAATGACAATAATGCGTTTCGTTGGAAAGATTAATATTTCAATGAATAGAAAATTAAATGAATTTGTAAATATTGGTCAGTTGTACAGAATTTAAATTTTACGGTAAAACAAAGCTCATTTTCCTTTAAAGCATAGCGTAACTGAATTTAAATTAGAATTATTCTTAAAATTGCATTTACGTAAAATCATTGCATATTCAGCTGCCTATAGTACAAGTCACGTACTTGAACATTCCAGAGGAACATGGATGTATAGGAATCCAAATAAAGTGAATACTTTACACTTAAAGGTATGTAGATTCAAATTTTAAATAGGCACCCATTACTGAAATAGTCGGTGTTGAAGGCCTACATGACCCGTGTGACTTGAACTATAATCAGTAACAAGATAAGTGACATGAATTTGACTTAGTAACTATTACTGTATTGAGAACTTGAACATATAAACAACATAAACAACAAAAAGCACAGTGCTTAAAAATCGTTACAGAACAAATACTTAATGAAGAAAAAAAAAGCACATGGCGATAGTGTTTTTTTAAATTATTTTTTATTTTTTCATTTTTTTTAAAGAGGTAAATAACTGGTGCTGATTTTGACCCTATTGTGCAGAAGGGGAGTTGATCCAGTGTGACTGTTTTGTTAAAGGCTGTTTTTACATTAACAACATCAAATTTAAACATTAATTTTTCAGTCTTTTTCTGACTTTAAATCAGTTGATTCGAGGAAATTACATAAAACTTTGGCAATTTCATGCATTGATATAGTTGTAAAAAAGAAGGAAATAAAGCTGCAATGCATTTTATGAGACAAACAAGCAACAACAACAACAACAAACACCAACAACAACAACTGTTCATTGAAATAGACTTTGCCATATCTGGAAAAATCACAGTTTCATATCTTTAACAGCAGTATATCTCCCCAACGATCTCTAGATATAACTGGTCATGTCGAAGCAGGCGAAACAGATGATACTCTTTTAGGTAAAACACAACGATGCTGTAGGTAAAACATATAATGGTGTGGTAGGTAAAACACAACGATGCTGTAGGTAAAACAGATAATGCTGTTGTTTTTAAAACACAACGATGTTGTAGGCAAAACAGATAATGATGTGGGTAAAAAACAACGATGCTGTAAGTAAAACAGATAATGTTGCTGTAGGTAAAACACAACGATGTTGTAGGTAAAACAGATATTGTTGTTGGTAAAACACAACATTGCTGTAGGTAAATCAGATAATGCTGTTGTAGGTAAAACACAACGATGAGATATGTAATAAAAACATAAAGATGTAGGTAAAATGGATACAAATGTTGTAGGTGAAACTGATGTAGGTAAAACAGATTGTTGTTGTATGGTCTAACGCCAATTGTATGCACAAGATAGCCTGTACATGGCGTCCAGTATCAATGGTGGAGGAAGAACCGGGAAAAAACCCATTAAAGAACCACCGACCCTCGAGAAGCTACTGGCAAGTTTTCTCAAGTACCCACATTGGCCAACCTGGAGACTCGAACCCGTGTATACAGAGGTGAGACGGCAGTGATCAGTAACGGTGAGTGCCTTAGACCACTCAGCCACTCGGGGCCCCGGTAAAACAGATAACACTGTTGTAGGTGAAATAGAAAATACGGTTGTAGGTATAACTGATATTACTTTTGTAGGCAAAACAGTTAATCTTGTAGGTAGAACAGATAATACTGGTGTAGGTAAAACAGAATATACTGTTATAAATAAAACCGATATTAGTGTTGTATGTAAAACAGATAATACTGCGGTATGTAAAACAGACAATACTGTTGTAAATAAAACGGAGAACAGTAAAACAGATAACACTGTTGTAGGTAAAACAGTTAATACTGTTGTAGGTAAAACAGTTAATACTGTTGTAGGTAAAACAGTTAATAATGTTGTAGGTAAAACAGATATTACTGATGTAGGTAAAACAGTTAATACTGTTTTAGGTAAAATAGATGATACTATTGTAAATAAACAGAGAACAGTGTTGTAGGTAAAACAGATAACACTGTTGTAGGTAAAACAGTTAATACTGTTGTAGGTAAAACAGATGATACTGTTGTTGGTAAAACAGATAATGGTTTTGCGGGTAAAACAGATAATAATATTGCAGGTAAGACAACTAAGTATAATGTAGGTAAAACAGATAATGCTGTTGTAGGTAAAACAGATAAAGCTGTTGTAGGTAAAACAGATAATACTGCTGTAGGTAAAAGAGAAAACATTGGTATGTAAAACAGATAATACTGTTGTAGGTACAAGAGATAATACTGTTGTAAATAAAAGAGATAATAATGTTGTAGGTAAACAGATAATACAATTATAGGTAAAACTGATAATACTGCTGTACCTCAAACAGGTAAAGCTGTTGTAAATCAACCGATAATAGTGTTGTAACTAAAAAAGGTAATAA
>CM068825.1:53249103-53254103 GCA_028554795.2 Sinohyriopsis cumingii
GTCATAATTTCCGACACTTTACTGTTGATTTTACTGTCGCAATTTTGGTCTTCGACCAATCAGAAATTGCATTAGATGCTCTGTACGTTAGGTTAAAATCTTAACAAAGAAAATCTAATAACAATTTTGACTTTTATTTATGACAATTAAAAAGCGCAAGATAAATTTGGAAACGATCCTTGATGTTGTTGTAGAATTATTTTCCCTTGATTAATAAAAAAAAATGTGCGATAACTTATCGATTATAAATACGACGCTTTTTAATTAAGTAAAATGGCCACCAAGGGAAAACAAACTTTATCAAATTCTCGATTACTACTACTATTACTCCTACTCCTACTACTAATGATAATAATAATAATAATAATAATAATAATAATAATAATAATAATAATAATAATAGTAATAATAATAATATCAATCATAATAATAAACGAAGAACAAAAAGAAGGAGAACAACAGAAACCATATCTGGAAATCTGCAAAACTAATTTGTGAGATAGTAAATGCTATAAAAAAATTACGAAAGTTTTATCTGTGAAATCGTAATTTCTTTACATTAACCTAACCTTTTATCCCAAACTACGTTGATAGGGTCAGCAAAGTCTCCTTGAGTATATCATATCATGTCAATTTTCTGTCTGTCTCTGTCTGTCTGTTTCCCTCCCTCTCTCTCTCCCTATATATATATATATATATATATATATATATATATATATATATATATATATATATATATATATATATATATATATATATATATATATATATATATATATATATATATATATATATATATTAAAATCGGTTGATTGAAAAATTTAGTCAATTTAGCGTTTTGTCATGTCTGCCGAGAGAAGACGAGCAACATTTCTTGTTGTCATGCTGTGTAAGTAAAGAGTTAAGAAAATTACTCTTTGATTCGATTCCATCAATAGATTTTCATATCCAGTCCGATGCTGATTTATATAGTAGTTTTTTGTTGTTGTTTAAAATGGATCCTGGTATAATTTTTATACGTATAGTGGCTAAATTCTTGTACGAGTCTTTACTAACTAGTTTGCAAAAAATGGCTGCCCTCAGCAGCTATATGGTTCAACAATATACACTTGCCACCAAATATCACCCTCATTTTTTATTTATTTATTTATTACAATGTACACTGTTTTTATTACAATGTACATTTTTGCTACAGAGACATATATAACACTTGTTTTGGCTGTTATAGATGTTTTTGTACAATTCATGAACTGAATTGAATTAAATTAAATTGAATTCAGTTGCATATGTTTTTTGGCAATAAATGAATCCATGAACTTAAGAATAAATTAATAATAATAATAATAATAATGATGATGATGATGATGATGATGATGATGATGATGATGATGATAATAATAATAATAATAATAATAATAATAATAATAATAATAATGATAATAATAATAATAATAATAATAATAATGATAATGATAATAATAAATAATAATAATAATAATAATAATAATAATAATAATAATAATAATAATGATAATAATAATAATGGTTTTGGTGATGATGAAGATGTGTAAATGAATTAATAACAGAGTAAGTAATGAAGTGCTTAATCTTTATTTCAACGACCCGGTTGAGTGAATATACTTACTATTGTACATATAAACTGTGAATGTATTAACCGTTGTACACATAAAATGTTTTCTGTTATGATTGTATGCTTTAATTGTGTGCACGTAGAGTGCTTGGTTTATTTTTTCCTGTTTGCTACAATAATTTATATTTTGTGATGAATAGTATATATACAACTTTGTCAAAATTGAAACCTTAGTTTTTTTGTTGAAATAATAATAATAATAATAATAATAATAATAATAATAATAATAATAATAACAATAATAATAATAATAATAATAAGTAGAAGAAGAAGAAGAAGAAGAAGAAGAAGAAGAAGAAGAATATTAATAATCTCGTCGTCATCTTCATCTTCATCACCATCGTCAACGTCATCATCATTTGTAACATAGGCCACCGGCCCCCACGATATGCATGCATGAATTAAAAATATGATATAGTTCTAGGAGTAACATGCAGACTTTCTGACTTTTATCGAGAAATAACGAGTAGGATAGTATTATTGTTATTGGTTATATGGATAAAGTTTTAAAACTTGATGTGATTTGCATTACAAAGAACGTATGACGAGCCATAATCATTTCTCAGGTTATCATACATGGGACATTTAACAGCAAAGTGAAACTCATTTTCTATGTCTGCATATAAAGGGCACAGCCTTTCAACATAGGGGATATATTTTTTTTTTATATATCTACTTATATTTGACATTATGGGAAAGGTTCCATTTCTGAACAGGCAACGCTGTGTGAAGAGTTCAATAATCTGTATAGTATTGGCAATTCGTTTCGTTTCTGATCTTATAATAGAATCGTAATTTATCCACTGAACTTAAATCTCCATTTAGTTCTTGGTGAAAAATATCGTTACTACCTTGTTTAAACATAGTGAAAAAAGAGTTTCCCATCACCCACCCCTTGATTAGCCCGAACTTGTCCCATTGCGTATGAAAACGGCAGATTTTTAACTTCATTTACCAAACATTCAATGTGATGTGTCTGCCCATTGTTAATTGTAGGTTATAGTATACTTTCGTGAATCTATCATCAGTCATCTTTAATTATTTGAACGAGTACTTGAAGCTTTCTATACCTTACTACTAGCATTGGCATTGTATCTAATTTATTATATATATATATATAAAGTTTTAATGTGTTTTGTAATATCAGTGATATATTTAAATAACAAATATTTGGAATAGAGTTTTGTAGACAGTTTAGCAAACTATAAGTGCATTTGCCACTTGTGCTGATAGCGTTTATTGACACATATGCCTCGAGTTTTAGAATGCACAGTCAACAAATATACAATAAGATACTGTCTCTACCTAACAATCACCAAAATCCCCCTTTTCTAAAAATTACAATGTTTTTGTTTTCTTCAGATTTATCTTTGGCTTCCAAATGTTACAGTATTCTTTATGTCTATTTTGAATTCTTTGAATTTGAGTGGCAGTTTCGACAAGTGCAACCAAGTCATCTGCATGCAACAGCGTACACAACTTAGCAAATTCTAATGTTACAAAATTATTCTGGGATGATGATGATGATGATGATGATGATGATGATGATGATCATAATAATAATAATAATAATAATAATAATAATAATAATAATAATAATAATAATAATAATATAACAGCAACATTAATACTACCGCTACTAACAACAACAGCAATAATAATATTATTAATAATAATACTAATATTACAATTACTACTACTCCTACTACTAATAATAATAGTGTGTTTTATTATCTTAACAGATAAATAAAATTTGATCACATTTGAAAATTAAAAAAAAAAATGATCAGCTCAAAATGAATAATTTGGATGCAAGCAGAATTTAAAAGCGTAATTTATCTCACTTCTAAAGATGAGTTTTAAAACAGTTTCGTTTAATTTTTCTAATTACGATAAGCATTATTATTGACTTACTTCATAATGTTCACACTGTATTATATCATAATACCAATCTAGACTGTTATAAGTCTGGTGTTGTCACTAATACTCGCTTTTTGCCTGATGTAATCTCAAAAGTCTATATTAATTTCGATGTTTAGAAATAGAAAAGAAGAAACGACGACAGATACAAGGAAAGAAAAGATATTGTTCGTCTTAAGCTCTATCATGGTATAGCTGCTTTAAAATTCTGGTTGTCATAAATGATCACCGTTCCGTGTATTGGGTGAGGATAATCTAAATATACATACAGATTAAGAATTATGAAAATACCAAAATAATGAAGAAACCCAGCTACATTAATAAGGTAAAATTGACAATAATCACTAATTTATTGTAGAATTCGTTTCTGATGGTGAATGTTGTACATGTACTGTAGTTATTTTGCAAACGTTTCTTCCTTAAGGAAGCTGATGTCGCAGGAAAATACAAACTCCTCAATAATAATAATAATAATAATAATAATAATAAATGCTTATTCCAGAACAAATAACTTTGTTGCGAGCAGAGTTCAAACTCTTCATTCATGTCTAAAGGTTTCTTTATATTTTAAGTCTAAAATTTACAAATAGTGGTTTTATTTACTACACGCTTTTACGTTCCACTTAATTTTCATTTCTCATTTAACTTTTCATCCGAAATTTTCATCTTGCTTACTTTATTTATTTATTTCTTATGTTTTTTATTTTTATTTGCCTGTCATCATCATCATCATCATAATCATCATCATCATCATCATTATTATTATTATTATTATTATTATTATTATTATTATTATTATTATTGTTGTTGTTATTGTTGTTGTTGTTGTTGTTGTTGATGATGATGGTGTTGTTGTTGTTGCTTTTGTTGTTGTGTCCGATTTCATATGTTCATAAGGACGAATAAATTATGTTTAAATTAAACCAGAGTGTCATTATATAATTTTCAGTATTTTACTTCGCACTATCTCAGTTGAGAGAAAACTAACCATTACTTTCGAATTTAAGTAGGTTACTTTTGTGTTTGCATTTTTGTAATGGGATTTTAGGCATGCTTTATTTCATTCTATGTGACTTTTCAGGTACACACATTAATATAAATGGGGACGAATTTTCCAAATAAATACATTCGTTAGGCCATTAGGCATGACATGCAAGCGATATTGATGTAAGGGAGGCAACTTGTAACAGTAATAACATCACAATTACAGGTGTCACACTAATAATTAAATTTCATTCTCTGTAAGTATATAAAATATTTACAAATAAAATAAAATAAAAAAGATAATTTGAGGATCGTCACTGTAACTCAGTTTTCTAATTTTTCCTAAGCACAAACAATGACAAAGAGAAAAATATATGTTGTGAAGTACATGAAGGAAATTATACCCTTTAAAAATGTCCTAGCTCCAGGCAAAGAACGCATCTAA
>CM068825.1:53259103-53266603 GCA_028554795.2 Sinohyriopsis cumingii
TGCCAGTAGCTTCTCGTGGGTCTCGTGGGTCGGTGGTTCTTTCCAGGGTTTTCCCGGGTTCTTCCTCCACCATTAATACTGGCCGCCATGTATAGCCTATCGTGTGCTGAAAAATGGCGTTAAACCCACACAACAACAACAACAGCATTGTGAATTGCTATATAAATAGATAGAAAACAAATAAATAAATAAGTAAATAAACAAATAGCATTGCCCTAAAGATGATATATTGTATAAGACGTTGGTATTGTATCAAACGAAAAACTTTCACAAGAATATAATGGCATACGAACCTATTTATAATAATCATTATATATATTTTCAAGAACAGTATAAAACTAAGACAAAAAAACTATCGATGGACATACCTTGGTGCAAGGAGAAACTGGTCTGTAATTCAGTGATGAACGTATATATTGAAATGTTATTGACGCTGTCCCAATGCAGTTTGAACGTCCTTTTATCTCGAAGTGTAAAGAAACAATTAACTGAAAAATGTTCCTTCGTATTACTGGTAGGAGGGGCTCCTTCTGACCTGCATTAAGAGGCGTCAAGATGGCGAATAAGGGAACCTAATCCACCAACAGAAGTGCGTGGAACGGAAAGTGGATTGGTATTGTTACAGTGTTTTGAAATGTTTTCTGTGATTCAGTAACCACGTAACTTCCAGAATATAAACGAGAATATTGTTCGATAAAATGTAATCTATAACTACACATAGTTGCGCTGATAGACGGTAAATGAATTAATTTTTTTAACAATTTAAAATGTCCCACAGGGAGAAGAAGTTTGCGAGAGATACATACATACATACATACATACATACATACATACATGCATACACACACACACATACACGTACATACATACATACATACATACATACATACATACATACATACATACATACATACATACATACATGCATGCATACACACACACACATACATGCATACACACACACATACACGTACATACATACATACATACATACATACATACATACATACATACATATTTACATAAAAAAGAAACATTGAACCTTTCTGCAAATGATGCGAAATAATTTCATTATTAATCGTCATTTTTGTCACCTACTAAATCCTTGAAACTAGCAAGTCTTTATAGCTCTAGAATGTCAATAGCCAGTTCAAAGTAATATATCCCACTATCCATTATCAATGATAATGCACCCAGTAAAGCTTCCGTCCAGTCCTCTCTATTTATGAAAACTTGTACAACAAATGAAATCGATTAGGAGCATATACTGTGGTTGATACTTCTTGATAAATGTTTTTCACACCCAAGCAAAAGAAAACCAACTATAAAAAAAAACAAACAACCAAGAACAACAAAAAACAAATTCCCGGTTTGGGAGAGGAACAATTGATTGCACTTGTCCGTTCTTTCGTCCGTCCGTAATTTGCATCTTAGGATACATTATTGTATAATGAACTTCTCGTTCAGATTTAAAATAATTTCCTTGAAACATGATTTAATAATTGCAGAGAGAATTAACAAGTGCATCGTGAGAGGGATAGGTAAATAAGTTAGACAAAATATTGTCTTGAACATGCATTGACATTGTCAATGAGCTTGGGTCCTTAGTTTGTGTGACGAACTGCTCTAAAACGTTTTGCTGAAGTGTAGTAGACACGGTATAGATTTACATTATGCAATATGATGATGTAAAGGACGGTGTAGTAGGCAATATGCAAAGTGACTGACGCATATGCTTATGCAAAGTGAATGACAAATTTGGCTGTGCAGAGTGAATTACACATTTGGCTGTGCAAAGTGACTGACGCATATGACTGCAGTGTGACTGACGCATATGATTCTGCAAAGTGACTGACGCATATGGCAATGCAGAATCACGGATGCATTCAACTATGCAAAGTGACTGACGCAAACGACTATACAAAATATCTGACGCACACGACTAGCAGAAGATATTTTGTTATTATGCTTGGGGAATGTCTGTGGTACTACACATGGATCACGTAAAAGATTGCGCATAAACAGCGACCTTTAGTGATACGTCATTTTTTGTTGTTGTGCTAACCTTACATCTTAATCTGTTGATATTAACGAAAGAGTAGAAATATAGCGAGTTTTCTTTATTCTAGTGTTGTCGGGTGATATAATGGAATTATTATAAAAACAATTATAATGTGCTAGTTATTTTGTTATTTTAAGGTTTAGTGTTGTCTTATCATTTTCACCCAGTAGGATATGAACGTGACAGCGTAAAAATATTATACTGCGCCATGAATACTTCTTGTGTAATTTTTTGGAGTGTATGTTTACTGCATTGTTGCAAAGTTATCTTTTACAGATGGAAATATTTATATACGACTTTTGTTGTGAAACATCAGGGCACGATTCCTCCAGATAAGGAATTGTATCAACATAACTTTGGTCTTTTAATGACAACCTACTTACTTATGTACCTAGGTATCTATCCCCTTTCCTACGATCTGGACAGTTCATTAAACCGGGATGAGAATGGAATTGTTATCTCAATTTTGTGCCGTAAAAAATGTTATTATTAAGTAATAAACGTTCGTTCGTGCGTTAGTGCATTTGTTCATATATACTGTTGTACCACTTCTCCTAAGGAACACGAGACTGGTTTCATATCACAGACTATGATTCAGCTTGGTTGACATGCAAAGGTGACCGTAGAAGATTGGTGAAGAGAAAAACAAAACCTACCTCAACTGCATATTGTACTTTTATGGTGCATTTTAACCCCCTGAAATTGCCCCCAACCCCACTCCCTAAATTGAATACAACTTAAGAAAAGCGTTTTATTTAATAAACACTGCTGCACGGACAAGTTACAGCTCTCTCTCTCTCTCTCTCTCTGTCTCTCTCTCTCACACACACACACACACACACACACACAGAGAGGCTAGAATTTCATGTGACTTGACGAACGATTCAGTTGAAGGGAAGTAACTCTTTCTTTTTTGGTCTACTTCAAAAGACCAATTGGATATTTTTCAATACGACCCCAAATATTTTTGCTGAAAAGTCTTTACTTTTATCAACAAGAAAGGAATAACATCATAATTTTAATGACATTACTTTGGCATTCAGTAGAAACATCACAAACGATAATAAAATATAAATAAATAATAATCAATAATGTTTTAAGGACTTGTTCTGTAATTCGTACCTTCAGCGTGGAATTTTTTTTAATTCCAGCAATATTTTGAAAATACGATTAAGCAGGAATTTGATGAAAACAACGAAAAAGTGACAATGAAAAAAAAACATTTGCTCATTATGCATTGTCCTTTCAGACATCATCAAATATAATGAAAAACGTGTATAACGCTGTACGATCTGTGCATATATCAGCATCTAACAATCCATCCGTCCATCCGTCCATTCATCCATTCATCCATCCGTCCATTCAACGATTCGTCCATTGAGGCATATCAATCTGTGAATTGTTCGCACAGGCTCAAAACCTTTTTGAACAGAATCGTATGTTTTGTTATATGGCTAATAGTATTTTTCACGTGTGCTCAAGAAATCAAGAAATTTTTCACCACAATCCATAATGTATCACATTACAAGATATTAATGGGAAATATACAGCAAAACAAGAGTGGTTGTATTTCGCAGAGGTGGCAATCTCACAAGTTATGAAAAGTGACACTATGGCCATACAGAGGTCAAGATTGAAATATATTTTAAGTATTTATGATGCATATTTTCTTACAAAACTCTTGCTATATGTGTCAGAAAACTCTTTCCTTGCAGGCGCTACAGGCTATGCATATAATAAAGCAAAGTCTTTCGACATTTGGCAGATTACACGTAACTGGAATGCTTCGTCTTTGGATAGCTCCCATCCTTAACCACGGGGCTGACGTTTGGGGGTTTTACGATGCCAATGATATTGAAAAAGTTAATTTGTACTTTTGTAAATATATTCTCGGTACATCTAAGTCTACTCCAGATGTACTGGTATATAACGAACTAGGAAGAATACAGTGTATAAGATATAAACGTATTTTGAAATATTGGCTAAGAATACTAAAAATGCCGGAAGACAGATATCCTAAACAATGCTACAATTTACAGTTACGATGGGGGGGGGGGGGTATTGTTACTGCTGGGCTAAAAATGTTATAAAAAGAAACTTCTTTTTACATTCGGATTTGGTAATGTTTGGTGTACTCAGGGCGTCAATGATGAAAATACATTTCTTACATTGTTCAGCCAGAGATGTGTATATATTTTTAGGCAAAAGTTGCAGGATGAGATTAGGTCGATGGAAAGACTGCGTTTCTATAGGTCACTGGAAGTAGAAATCACTTGTCAAAGATATCTAGAATTGTTGGGAGATATTTATTTTTGTTATATAATCACTATGCTTAGAGTGTGTAACTTGCAAATCAGAGGTAACACGGGAAGATATGAAAGTATTTGCTATGAGGATTGATTGTGTCAAATATTTAACCTTAGCATCGAAAATGAATTCCATTTTATTACTGCTTATGTGCAGAAATACGAAGAAAATATTTACCCACCTTTGTATATAAAAATCCAACTTTAGAAAAATTTAGGTCTTTTATACAAAATGATACTAGCAAAATTATGATGACTAATTTAGCAATATTTACTATAAAAGCCTTAAATATTAGAGAAATCGTTTTATCAACAACTTTTGCTACATAAGATTCTAGAACAATATAAAACAATATAAAAAAATTGCTCCATGCAGGTTCTAGGGTTCCCCTTAAATTCGTTTGTGTGATTACTGTGCAATATATACTTGTATATCATCAAATTCGAAAAATGAAATAATGATCACTTTCATTTATATCACATGCAATAGATATGATGTTCTTTTGTTACGCACTAAAACATCTTATTGTGCCTCATTATATATATATATATATATATATATATATATATATATATATATATATATATATATATATATATATATATATATATATATATATATATATATATATATATATATATATATAACACATATATAGTTCTCTCTCTCTCTTTCTCTCTCTCTATATATATATATATATATATATATATATAGAGAGAGAGAGAGAGAGAGAGAGAGAGAGAGAGAGAACTATATATATATATATATATATATATATATATATAGAGAGAGAGAGAGAGAGAGAGAGAGAACTATATATATAGTTTGGTCTATAGGCCTATATATTTACTATGCAGTTACATCATTGGTCTATCTACATTCCAGATACATATTTATCCTTTAGGTTTGAATTTTAAAAAAGTTATATGGGACATATGAATGGACTTATTCTGCAGTCACAGGCAAATTGAGTTTTCCTTGCTTCTCAAATGGAACATTGGTTTGGGACCAGTAAGTGTCCCTTTTTCTTGCACTGCTTAACAAATAGACACTACTTCCGAGCAAATTTCAGGACATAGTTCACAGACTAAAAGCAATTAAAACATTTAAATTTATGCCGAAAGCTCATTCATTTACATTGCATTCAAACTCTCTATTTTATGCGTTCATTTAATGCTAGATATTAATGCTAGAAATTATTGATGCATTGAACTTAAAGTGATAATTTAAGCACATACTTGTCATAATTCGAAGATACGTTCTCTTTCTAACATGCGGACAAGATTTTTAATATTCATTTGGATGTATTTTAACAAAACGATGTTTTCTCCTCTAATAGTCCTTAAAATACTTAAAATGTGAACGTTCAAGTCCGCCCGCATGTTCCCCATCGTAAAAAAAAAACAAAGTAACAATATGTAATTCTTCTAAATCTGCATTACAAACAAAGCCGCTGCTGCTCTCTGCGATAATCTATATTAATGTTGCAAAAATATAAGTTTTTGTCCTTAGATTTCAAACAAATTCGATTCCTCTGCAAATTCAATAGACACATCGTAAATCCATCCACTTCAACTTTCTCCTTTAAAGAAAATAATTCCGCAGACTATTTTTTGAAGTGAAGCTGAAATTGATTTATAGCTACGTTTGGTATTTTAGATAATTTACATTGTAGAATGTCTTTTGGGAATTAAACATGGGTTAAATTTTCTCCAAACGCGGGGCATTTAAAAAAAATTGCTTTGTATCTCGACATGACTCCCTGCCTTTTATGCTGTGTCTGGATTGTAAACAAAATCTTATCAATACGAGATTTCCGTGGCAAAGTCCCCCCCCCCTCTTTATTTTCCTCTTATATTTTTTTTAAACTTGTCAATATGACTATTATCTAACATATATTCATATTTTAATGTACCTTACAACTATGAACGCGCCTCATAAAAAGATAGATTAAATAAACATTTATCTATGCCATTACTTACGTGAACGACATTACTACACTTACATGCAGAATTATTCAAACTGTTCAGCGTAATGTAATATCTAAAATAATTAGAAGCATGGGAAATTTAAAGATAAATCGTTTGATTTCGTAACTTCATTGATTTACGTAAAGATGAAAAGATTGCGAAAGTCTACTCCTTAGCGCATAGTTTATTTTTGCTCTTTTTTTCTCCAGTAAATGGCAATTGATAACATAATCGGAGCTATATGTACCTATTATTGATGGATTGCAGTTTATACATCCTGTGTTGTGTATTTATGTACTTAAATATCATTTGTCATCTTTTTGTGAATGAAAAGTGTGAAGTTTGCAATGTATTATTCGGTCTATTATTGCTTGATAATAAAAAAACAGCAGAAAAAACCCCAACAAAAAACAAAACTAAAACAAATTAAGCCTGTTTTGTAGTGAGTGCATTTTATGTTGGTTTCATATATATATATATATATATATATATATATATATATATATATATATATATATATATATATATATATATATATATATATATATATATATATATATATATATATATATATATATATATATATATATATATATATATAGAGAGAGAGAGAGAGAGAGAGAGAGACTTATGAATATACAACAGACAGGACGGAAAGTGCTATCTCTGGATTCCTATCGAATAATGCTTGATAATAGTAGGCAGAATTAATATTTTAACACACAAAATAATATCATACAGAGAATTTTTTTATTCGTACATTTCGGTGATTTGAACCCAGATCCGTGGGTAAACGGCACCCTTGGCCTTGCCTGCACACACGAGCCCTTATCCCCTCACGACTAAGTACACAAATGACGTTACTCAGTCGGTATTATATGCACTCGAGTGTAGCAGACACACTCGCATGACGACCTAGTATTTAATTCTCATGTATCTACACGGTCATTCCGGTTATATGTTTTCCCATACAAATGCAGTAACCTTTTTATTATATGCTCATTTTTTTTATTCTACCTAAGGTTTAATTATATAAACAAAATACACTAGAAGAAACAACATAAATGATTGAATGCCGTATTCCAAACTAAATACACGAGCGCAGATTTGACATTACACAATGACATCATTATTAATGCGCACATAACTCCGCCCAGATAA
>CM068825.1:53271603-53434103 GCA_028554795.2 Sinohyriopsis cumingii
AACTTAAAATCTCAAGGTCTTGTCAATAGGGGGCAGACTCTTCCGTATGCTACAGACACGATAGAGCTGCAAGATAACCACGCTAAAAACCGATGACATTAGAAGCCTTCCGAATTTAGAATAACTGACGGAAAATAGCAATAAGGGAATGTCAATAAAGTTAAAAATGTCTCACTCCAAAGGTCTATATCAAACTAGTCATGTAGCTCCATTATTTTGAATTTCAATTCCTCATTATGATGGTACTGATGATATGATATTGTTTGTTTTTCTATTGTTGTTCTATTTCTTTTAGGTGTTGTTTTTAATGATGATGCCAATGTTGTTGTTTTGACATTTCTATTGCTGCTGCTGCTGCTGCTGATGATGATGATGATGATGAAGAAGGCGAAAATTAGGACAAATTGAACTTGGTGGCCATCGCAAGCGACGAAAATAAAACTACAAAACAGCTGGATCTGTCCACTTGGTTTAAACAACAGTACAGAACAAGTATACACATAGTTACTGTATAAATAAACCTGTTAAATAACGATAAACAGTGCTAGTACGCTAAAAAAAATCATCAGAAAATTGTGTCATAACAAAAGATAAAGTACAGTGTACACAATGAATTTTTATATGGACTGCAAATGTGTCATTTTTAACCTAACGATACAATGTAAAGCCCATTAAATGAAGCCAATAGTGATCAATTTTTTTAGTGAACAAAGGCGTGTAGATGCATATGGATCTGTGTCTCTAGCAGGCAATAAAGACCATCCAGAAATATCCGTACATTGGAATAAAATACTGAACACACCTACCCACCCACCCACACCTACACACACAGACACACAGACACACGCACACACACACACACACACACAGAGATATATATATATATATATATATATATATATATATATATATATATATATATATATATATATATATATATATATATATATATATATATATATATATATTATTTTACAATCATATAATTGCCATGTCCTATTCTCAAATTAAATTTCAATGTGGGTTTCCGAGAAAGCTGGACAGTAGCTTTCCGTGGGTTGGTGGTTCTTACTGGCTTTTTACCCCCGGGTTCTTCCTCAACCGGTTCTACTAGCCTCCATGTATGGCCTATCATGCCGTGAGAAATGGCGTTAAACCCTAGACAACAGCAACAACAATAACAACAATAACAACAATAACAAGAATGTAAAGTTCAGTGGTTGTAGGGTCAGTCTGTTCTTCACATTAAGCAACAGCTCTTACAATCTCAACTTTTGTTGTCCATTTTAATAATGTCTAAACAAAAGAAAAGAATATTTGGTCATTTCAAGTCTGATACCAGCTTAGACATGTCAGCTATACATTTCTTATTATCTGAGTTAATAAATGTACTATCCTCCCATCTGCTGAGTCAGTAACACAGTCTATGCACCAGAGATACAAGACTTTGTCAGAACCAATTTAATCAGGAATTACGTATGGCACGTAACATAATTATTTTTGTTGACTGTGATAAATATAACATAAATTTGGAAATATAATTTTGATCAAATCATAATTTGCTTAATATAATGACCTTAAAATGGTGTTGTAATTTATGATCGTATGCAAAAAAAATTGTACAACAGGAAAACAATAATTTTAGAGCTAAGGGTAAAGTAATAATAATAATAATAATAATAATAATAATAATAATAAAGAGTGTTTATTTGTAGTAAAAGTCACTGATCCATGATGCATATATAAAAATGCATGCTTTTTGTTCCGAGCAGGTGGAAAGAACGAGTTTGGTACGGTTTAGGAATGTCTAAGACGATTCCGTATCAAACAAGTACTTTCCCCCGACTCAGAAGAAAACGCTTATGTATTTTTGTATTTATAACATATCCAGTTTTTATTTACACATTCTTGTAAATATTTTAATGTATACTTAAAAAATATGAATTAGGCATTTGGCGTTTTATGAAAGATATTGTACAACCGATCCGATGTACGTATCCGGGGTTAGGCCTAAATATCTACTGTGGAGTTGAGTCATCGGTCTATCTACATAGCTTTGATTTTTTTTTAATTATACAAATGATGTATGGGACGTATGAATGGATTTAATGGGACGTATGAATGGATTTAATGGGATGTATGAATGGATTTAATGGGACGTATGAATGGATTTAATCTTCAGTCACAGGCAAGTCGTTTTCTTTTCTTACTTCTCAAATGAATCATAGGTTTTGTTCCAGTAAGGGCACCTTTTCTTACAGTAATTACTGAATAGACATTCTACTTCCAAGCGAATTTCAGGGGGAAATTTACAGACAAACAGTAATTAAATACATTCAAATACAGAAAGCCCATGTATTTACATTTTAAACCATCTACTTTGTATGTTTTCATTTAAAACAAGAAATTATTGATTCATTGAACATGAAGTGATAAATAAAGCATATATTTTTTAAGCATGCCTTTTCAAGAAATCGAAGAGACGGTGTATTCCTAACGGAAGATTAGATTTTTAATATTCATTAAGATATAAATAACAAGAAAATTATAAACAATATTGCATTTTTGTTGTTTTCTTCTCATTATTTTTTGCTTCAAACAGTGGCAAGAATTTAAAATGTAAACATACATTTTGCCTGACACAGTAATGAAAAACTCTCACTACAGTGTTGCAAGATATAAATATTCAAAATTTACGTCACAATCAAATTTCGATTCCTCTGTAATTTTAGTAGACAAATTTTTAGTTCCTCCAATTGTACTTGCCCTTTTCAAAACGTAATTCCTCACACTGTATTTTTTTAAACGTTTGGTATTTTAGATGATTTACATTGTAGAATGTCTTTGGGGAATTAAACATGGAGTAAAACTTTATTCCAAATGCTTGTCATTTCCAACCATAAATTGACCTTTGTCATAACTCCTTGAGTCATTCTTCCTTCTTGTTGATTTTTAAACATTTCAGTATAAGATTTCAGCGGCAAAGTAGTCTCGCTGGTATTGTCTTGCTACGCACCTGCTTCCTATATTACCTCTGAATTTTAAGTTTCCATTGTAAGCATTGTAATTATGTACCAAAGTATCTCTAGTTAGCATTTCTATATATTTTTGATACATGAAGTCTATTCGCAAAGACCTAGAGAAAAGCCATCTTTCTCTTGCTTAAGTTTTAGCTAACAAATATCGTTACATCTCTGATTAAACATGTTAAGAAATGTAGTTTCACCTTTCACCACTTGACTACACCAAATAGTAAATAAAACATTGTTAGATCAGCAATCACAACTATCTCCCCATCTTAGTTTAAATCGTAACATTTTTCAGGATTTTAAGCTTTTCATAATTCTAGGCCAACATTTAAAAAATAGGTTTGCATTTTATATTTTGCTTATTAATTCTTCCTAAGTAAGAACAAGAAAAATAATAATAATAATAATAATAATAATAATGATGATGATGATGATGATGATGATGATGATGATGATGATGATGATAATAATAATAATAATAACAATAACAAGTTGAAGAAGAAAAAGACGTGAAAGAATGATAAAATTAAGGAATAAATAAACGCAATTAATGAATAAATAAGAATGATTTTAATAGGAATGATTTTACGAATCAGATGGAAATGAAATCTTGAATTTCTGTTAAACGTAGAATTGGTAAAGGTAACTTTAACTGAAATATTGAATTCGTGCAAAAACTGGAGTTACGATTAATGTGCTATATAATTTTAGCGGTGGTACGAGTGTATGTATGTATGTGTGTGTGTGTGTGTGTGTGTGTGTGTGTGTGTGTGTGTGTGTGTGTGTGTGTATGCAGGTAGGTAGGAAGGTAGGTAGGTAAACCCAGAAAGACTTTGTTGTATATTTGCGTGTGTGTACACATATAGTTCTTATGAGCTTGTTTGATTCAACTATTTGATACAAATGTTAGTTTTTGCGGTGGTAGGAAGCATATATGCTTTCGTCAATAAAATACTCGATGGTCAATGATGATAATAATAATAATAATAATAATAATAATAATAATAATAATAATAATGATAATGTATTAATCTTCAGATACCAGTTAATGAATGAATAAATTAAAGAGTAATCAATTAAACAGAATATTTAATTATTTAATTTATGTGAAACAGATATTTGCTTAAACTATTTTTTTTAAACGAGTCGTTTGTACATAAATCACTTTCCACATGTACGTATCATTTCCTGTCTTCACTTTGTTGTCTGATTTACTTGTAAAAATCTGTTTCAAAACATTTTCACATTGACTTATCATTTGCGGAAAAAACACTTAAATTATTCGACCAACCTCGTTGATAAAATATGTTACTTAGTAATTCTGTATGCTCGTACGCCTCAAAAATGCAATTGCATCTGACACAAACAAATTTTACAAGCTATAAATATATGTGCTACCAGTGTGTGTGTGTGTGTGTTGACCGACTACATCTTAGAGTGCTTGAGTTAAATTACAATGTCATACGGGCTTTTAGTTTTTGTTCTTACTATTTCAATTGAAGAAAACAATCCAACTAATTGCACTGGAATTTTGTGCTGTTTGGGGATTTCATTGGAAGTGTAGCCTACTTTTTAAAACCAAATGTAGGAATGAATTTATTGGTATGTACTACAAAGCTATATGTAGAACTAAAACAGATAGCTACGATCATAGATAGATTCATAAACGGATACATATATAATGCAAAATAAATACGCGAGTAAGTAAATAAGAAATCCCACAAACACCGCCCCCCCCCCCCAATAAAATTAACAACAAAACAACAACGACAAAAAAACAAAGCCATTATAGCATGTTTAAGAAGTGGTACAAATGATTATACAGCGCCTTTTAAAACAACAAGATAAGCTGTAACTTAGCTTTCTGAATTAATATAATTCCACAGGGAAATAAAATAAGTTAAAAAGCTACACGTACCTTGCTGGCTGAGGAAACTGATATGTGATTCGATGCTGGAAGTACATGATGAAGAAATATTCACCGCTGGTTCAGTTAGACTTGTAGATCTTTCGCTGTCTGAGGTTTCATGAAATTATAACATATAAAGTGTTCTAATTACTACCGGCAGTAGGGGTCTTGTTATTCCTAAACTCGACGCATTTACATGAGGAATAAGCGAAACCTAAACAAATAATTTATTTACACCGAAAGACTGTGTGAAATTCTTGAAATAAAATACACAGCATTGCGTTATATGTATTCTTTTTAGACAAAGTAGACTTTGAACCGAACAAATCAAACAAGAATGTTTTGTGATGAATATATATATATATATATATATATATATATATATATATATATATATATATATATATATATATATATATATATATATATATATATATATATACATACATACATACATACATACATACATATATATATATATATATATATATATATATATATATATATATATATATATATATATAAACACACATAGTTTCTTATTAACGAATTTGAATTTTTTCTCAGTTATTCTTGCTTTATTAAATAAATAAATACATGTGTGTGTGTATGTGTGTGTGTGAAGTACATAAAAGGGCATCTGCGTCTCTCTGCGAGATTCACAACATTTCACGACAATAAATTAAATTATTATGTAAGTCAGTGCGGACACTTTTCGAAACAAATTGTGCAAGTCAATATCAGTGCATATCTTGAATGTGCATGATATTAACGTTTGGAATTGGATTAATATTTCTCGTTACACGTAAGTATTGCATATTTCTTCATAATGAAGCAAGGCAGACATAGCGATGAAGAATAATAACGTTACGAAGTACATTTTACAATATGACACGCCTACGTAGGAAATGTGGGATTCTGCAATCCTGCTTATTTCACAGACAGTTCGATAATTTAAATGCAAATATACATATTTATTACAATTAAATTCACACTATATACCTATTGTAATTAATTATATATTTCATTATTTATAATTCATCAACGGATAAAATCATTTAGAATGATTTTCCACACATATTTGACGAAAACATATTTTTAGCGGAATTAAAAACTATTTGTGTCCTAATCGAAAAAATTTATTCAAGTTTTGTGTAATACGTTGTTTACCTGACAGAAGCAGTTTCATTTTAAGCAATCGAAAATATTATTTACATATTTTGTTTTATATTGGTACAAGAGTAGCGTGTCATAATCTTAACAATTAATTAGTAAATCTAGTCTTATTAATCTGTCTGTCGTTAATTAGGAGCAGAGATTAATCAGAGCGAAGTTATGAGAAAATTCAGGATTAGAAAAGTAAGGCTGAGTCATCTGAAGTTGGATTCCGGAATTTCCAAAATGCATCTTCTAAACATTGCCTATATAAATGATTATCCTACCGTTTATTGTATCAAGGCAATCTAACCATCGACTGCTTTAGACTTATTCAAATATCAATTAAATCATTTTAAATATTCATATAAGAAAAAAAAACATATCTTGTACCAGTGCACTGACCATCGACTACTTTAGACTTATTCAAATATCAATTAGATCATTTCAAATATCCGTATAATTTTTTAAATATAATTGTTAAAAGTAAAACAATTTAAGAAAAATATATTTTTTAATTTATTTAACGGTAAAGATATAATTTCCCAAGGAGGGGAATTGCAGATACTATCAAATACCCAATTACATGTATGATGATAGCAATAATAATAATAATAATAATAATAATAATAATAATAATAATAATAATAATAATAACATAATGGTCATAGTTTTATAATAATAATAAATATCAGAAACATAATCTTAAGAATAGTTCATCTCTAACTTCTCCAAATAATATAAACTTTCTTCCCGAATATTAGTCAAAACATTAGCGGATTCTTCTTCAAGTATACGATATGTCTTTGCAATTTTGTATAATTGACAGTATTTTTTGTTGATTGACAACTTGAATTTTGAAAACAAAAACAACAACGGCGACAATAAAATAATCAAACGACGACTACTACTGCTTATTATTATTATTGTTATTTTTATTATTATTATTATTATTATTATTATCATCATCATCATTGAAATATATGAATTAGGATATTAATTAATGTTAGGGCTAGCCATTTTATGAAATATTCTATTCGTGCCCAAACTAAAACTGCCACGTTATATTAACTAATTGTTTCATATTTGTTAAGGTACTAGTCTTATACGGATGTGCTACCAACACTACACTTTAAACTACCAGCTTCGCTTGTTTTTGTGTTTTTTTCTTCTTCACTTTTTGGAGAATTTAGAAATCTATTTTTCTTTTCGTGATTTATTTTGCAACAAAAATTAAACGTGCTCAAACTATTCCCCTTCCATTATTTAACAAAATTTGTTTCTTAATATTGTATGCGCTGCATATAATGCATACCGTTGATTTCAGTTTCACTTTTGTGTATCTTAGATATTTTAAAATGTATGCAGCTAAAATATTTGTCTTTTTGCATCGGATGTCTGAATCGATTTCAAACTTTATTTCTAGTTTGAAAGCCATTAGAGATTCGCACAATACATTATCTGAAATACATGCACAAAACTTATTTATCTAACTCTCCACCCCCAAAGTTTAAAAGGCACGAATGTTATTGCTTCAAACTATTTGTTTCTTCAAAATTCAATTATTTATTCCGAAATTCCTTACATACTCAATGTATTGGCTGTAGCTGTAATTTAGTATATGCACCATAATCTCAGTAAGTCATATTTCTCTGCGAGTAAACTTTGTTTTACGTTGTTGAACATGAAATCTTCCTTTTGACTGATGGCTGACTCAAGTTAATAATAATTACAATTATGACTCTCTTTGAAGAGCGACTTTAGAAACTGTTATCAGCATCGCTTCGATCATATTCTCCAAATAGTTTCTTAGATAGTTGGTGGTTTTCTTCATATTAAAAAAGCGTATGATGAACATATAAATAGTACCAAACATTTATAAGCAAAAAAGAGAGTCTATACTTTTTCTTCTTGTTTTGCATTTTCTCTTGACAGCAGTTGAAATAGCCCTTTAATATTTGAATTGGCAAATTTTAATCATCGTTTACAATCCCGACTGTATTGTACAACTTTTTGAGGTAAACGTAGTTAAGTCTGCTAGGTATTGTTTTTTTAATATTCATAAATTAAATATTGTTCTGCTTTATTACATGTCTTTCGTGATTGCTTTATGAGTTATATGATTTATTTTAAAGTATATCTTTAATACTTTCCAACATATTTTCTTCACTTTATTTTTGTACTGACTGCCCCTGATAGTATTGTTTTATTTCAATAGCTTGTATTGCGTACTTTCAAAAGGCGTTACTATTATTGCACGATGCTATCTAGCTTACCTTGTTTAATGTTATAAACTTTGTAGAGGACACTGTATGCCATGTTGTTAGGACTCGTATATCGACTCCATTTGCTTTTAAAAATAAGTAAAATATCTTGGAGATAAATTATGGTGTCATTTATGTTGTTCTTACCATATCGCTTGAGAGAAAACTACTCGTTTTAGATTGTCAAGAGTTTTAAGAAGAGCTAAAGCCCACAGTTTTCATATAAATATAGGAGTGTCTTTCCGTGAAGCTTAAAAAAGGTTTTATCTCGAGCTGTTAGTCAGGACTTTCGGGGGCATCGCAATGTGTAATAATAGACAAATACAAATAACTTACTGGCTAACTAAGCAATAAGTAAGTAAATGAATAAATAACAAATTAAATAAATAAATTTGAGACATTATGAACAAAAGTAAAACCATGATGGTTAATAACATACCATGAATGATGTTCTAGGAGTTTTAAAAATACGAAGTAGCTGATTTGTTATCAACATTCCTATAGCAATAAAATGAAAATATGTTGCTGAACATACCTTGTTGCCTAAAGACTTTAGCATGTGATTCCATGTTAAACGTATATGATGATACAGCGTTCTTGGAAAATATTGCCCCTCGTGAAAGTTTCTATGTTTAATTCTTACCGGTTGGAGAGGCTTTGTTTGTCTCGATGCAAAGACGTAATATAATATAGGTCATTCGAGCTACCTCGGCTAGCAATAGAATCGCGCGGGAGGAATGCAGCAGAACGGTTGTAAGTAGTTGACATTATCACGGATTTTTATTTGATAAAGAATACTTTTAACAGACAAGCGTTATCAACAAAGAATACAGTCTGACAAATCTATACCGACAAATCAGATTCACAGGCGGATAAGGACATAAATACAAAAATAGCTAAATAAATCGGTAGGAGAAATGTAACATCTGAAAATTTAATTGAATGTTACATGTATTCATAATTTGTTTCGTGCAATTTGTTTCGTGCAATTTGTTTTGTGCATCTACTCTTGACTGTTACAACGAGGCGAACTAGTTCGCGTGCGAATGAATAGCAGACGTACGCCAGTAGTTACGGACGCTGAGGCGTATGAATGTGTCATTAAATCCTGTTCGCGTTCACTACACGTGTACATGCATTGTCTCACGATCTTCGGTTAGTGGTATAAACAACATTTTCTTGTGCCCTCATAATGCCTCGAAAGAGTGTATGCAGTGAAAGTGAAGGTGATGCTAAGAAAAGGAAACAAACGACAATGGGAAGGAAAGTGGAAATCATAAAGCATGCAGAAAGAGGAGAAATGCTATCGCAAATTGGTAAGAGTTTAGACTGTAGCCGATCAAGGATTGGTTCAATTGTGAAGCACAAATTTCTTATTATGGAACATGTTAAAGGATTGGCACCAATAAAATCTATGATCGTTACTAAACAGTGTAGTGGTTTGCGTATTGAAATGGAAATACTGTTAATGATTTGGACTGAGGACCTGAATCAACGGCGATTGCCGATTAGCCAAAACTCGATTCAAGAAAAGGCTAGACTGCTTACGAAGATTTATACGCAGTTTATGAGGAGCAAGTTGAATCAAATGAACAATTCACTGCAAGTTAGGGGTGGGTTAGACGTTTTAAAGTGGGAGCTAATTTACATCATCATAAAATGGCAGGGGAACCAGCAAGTGTGGATATGAACTTCCTGATGATGTTTGGCTGCGATTATAAGAGAGCGGTGTTATTGTGCTGAACAAATGTTACATGTAGATGAAACTTTTTTTTGCTGTTGTTGTTTTGGAAAATAAAGCCTGACCGCACATATATTGCAACAGAAGAAAAGTCAATTCCAGGCCATAAAGCAAGCAAAGAATGGCTAACCTTATTGCTTGGAGTAATGCATCTGGTGATTTCAAACTGAAGCCTTTGCTGGTTTACCATAGTGAAAATACGCGAATGTTTAAAGACATTTTGAAAGCAGCATTATCAGTCATTTGGAAGGCCAGCAAGAAGAATTGAGTTACGTTGGTTATGTTCTTCAAGGAACTTTTAGTTCTTCATAATTCCCCTGTCCATTCTCCAACTTTAGATAATGTCCATCCAAATGTTGAAGTTGTAATTTTACCCCCCAAACACAACCTATCTGATTCAACCAGTGGACCAGGGGGTGATTAGATCTTTCAAGACCTATTCTTTATGACGTACGTTTGCCCAGGGTGTTGGAGCAACTGAACCGGCTTTTAAATTTTGTTCTTAATATTTCAATTGAAGAAAAGAAAACAATCCATCTAATTACACTGGAATTATGCTGGTGGTGGGGTGTCAATGGACTGCATCTTACGTTTTAAAACCCAGAAATATGAATGACCTTTCAGGTATGTATTACAAGTGATAAAGGAGACCTTTTAACAGACAAGTGATAACAACAAAGAATATAATGTAGAACTAAAACAGATCGCGACAATCATAGATCCACTCATATATAGATACATATATAATATGAAATAAATATTGGAGTAAATAAAAAATAAAAAACAAAGCCAGAGAACAAAAGAAATATCATATTAAAGGTGGTTAAAATGATTACCCATTGCCTTTTAGAACATTAAGATATACTGTGACTGTTTATGAATCATCAACATCAGCATTCTGCAGGGAAATAAAATAAGTTATAAAGCTACACGTTCCTTGCTGGTTGAATACAATGGCATGTGATTCGATGCTGGACGTACATGATGAAGAAATATTCATCGTTGGTTCAGCTAGACTTGAATATCTTTTGCTCTCTCAGAATTCAAGAAATTATAACAGGTAAGTGTTTGTTCTAATTACGACCGGCAGGAAGGGTCTTGTTGTTCCTAAAGTCGACGCATCAAGGTGAGCAATAAAAGAAGCCTAAAAAATAATACATTTTTGGATTGTATGTATTTTTTGGACACAAAGTGGACTTTGAACTGAGCAAATCAAACAAATAATGTCGTATATATGTATATATGTATATGTATATATATATATATATATATATATATATATATATATATATATATATATATATATATATATATATATATATATATATATATATATATATATATATATATATGTGTGTGTGTGTGTTTAAAGCCTATTGTTGAAATGGTCTCTCTTGCTGCCATTTGCATTTTTGATAAGTTACACTGCGGCATGTCTTCAGTACTTTCATTTTCTCCGAACAAGGGGCATTTCTAACAAAGCCTTGAATCTGGACATGACTCCTTGAGTCTTTTCTTGTGTAGCCGTATTACTTTCAATATTTCAGCGGATATTTTCACCAGATATATTGTATATAATACCCCTCATCAATGGGAGATTACAAACTGTGCAAATATGTTTCAAATCGAGAAGGATGGTTTAAACGTTTAAAAGTGATAAAAGTAGTTCCCTTCAGATAGCTATAAATATATTTGACAAAAAAGGTCTGAATTAGAAACGTTTAATTGTTTTTGCGATGGGAAGACATTTCTACAAGCATTGTGCAGTAATTGTTTACTCGAAGTAAGCAGTTTCATTTCAAGCTACCGAATATATTATTGACATATTTTGTTTCATGTTGGTAGAACAGTAGCATGTCATAATCTTAACAGTTAATTAGTAAGTCTAGTCTAATTGCTATTAGTCTGCTTGTCATTAATTAGGAGGAGGGATTAATCGGAGCGAATTTTAAGAGAAAACTCAACATTAGGAAAAGAAAGATGAGTCATTCGATGTTTTATTCCGGTATCCCAAATGCGTCTTCTAAACATTGTCTAAATAAATTATCCCCTACCGTCCAAGGCATCATGACAATTTAACCAATGATACACTATTATCCCCTACCGTCCATTGCATCATGACAATTTAACCAATGATACACTATTATCCCCTACCGTCCATTGCATCATGACAATTTAACCAATTATACACTATTATCCCCTACCGTCCATTGCATCATGACAAAATAACCATTGATTACACTAGGTTTATTCAAATATTAATTTAATCATTTTAAATATTATCATAAGAAACAATTATTTGTACCCATGATAACAGTAAAGTTATATATATATATATATATTCTCAAGGTGAAGTTGTCATATATTTTTCCACTATGGGAAATTGCAGATAATATAAATTACCCTATGATAATTATGATAATAGCAATACTACTACTACTACTACTAAATCATTGCCATTATTATTATTATTATTATTATTATTATTACTACTATTATCGTCATTTAAATTGAAAAATGCTGCTACAAAATATTTTTTAGATTTGCATCAAATATCTAAATTTATTTCGTTCTTTATTTCTGGTTTCAATGCATAAGAGATTCACTAAACTCATTATCTAAATCACATGTACAAAACTTATTTAACAAATTAAAAGAAAATGTTAAAAGCGCAGTTAAAAGAGTAATTGTTATATTTGAAGTATCAATATTCCAAATTTGGGCATCGTTTGCAATCCCGACCATTCTCTAGCACTTTTTACGTCTATGTTATAATGGTTGCCGGTTATTCGTTTTAATATTCATAAATCAAATATTGCTTTTGGTTTATTACATGTCTTTTTTTTATTGCTCTGTGAATACTATGATTTATTTTAAAGTATGTCGTTGATACTTGCCACTATACTTTGTTCATTTCGTTAATGTCCTTGATAGCATTGTTTTATTTCAAAGGCGTTACTATTATTGCACCGGTATCCTGCTTACCTTGTTTAACATCCGGGCAAGATATTTGCCAGATAGGGCCAGTGCATATAAAACACAGTTACTCAACAAACGAAAATTTTTATTTATTGGATTTTAAAATAACGGAAAATTAAAACGGAAAAAAACAACTCTGCAGAAAATCTTGGGATGATTCGCTGTCTTACAAGCTATTACTGGTATTTAACACATTAACATACAGTAGTAAATAACTAAAAATGACATTTTTAATACGAATTTGTTTTCCTAAATTCGGACTTGTCGCGAATATTTTTCGCAACATTCCATTTAGCCAACACGTCATGATGCGTGACAAGTGTCAAACGTGTTTAAATAATCATAAATATAATTCTATTTGTAAGAAAATTAATGTATGACAAATTCACCTGTTTTGTAAAAAAAAATAATTTGTTTGAATTATTTTGTCAAGAAAAAGGAAAACACCATGTTAATATCATTCAGTTCGTAACAAGGTTAGTCGGGAATTTCCATACATTCCTTACAGACGGAAACTACCAAAGTACTAGTACACTGAAAAAGTATCGTGGTATGTATGTACCAACAGAAGAAAAAAATAAAACTATCGCGATAAACAGGTGTACCGGAAATACCGCGCACCTCTATATTTCAACACATGGCGTTTTCTGAAATATTTGTCGATCAATATCATTAGAAGATTCAAGTGAAAGATTATATTTAAGAAATACGGTACCTATCTTTGATTATGTCATGCATTAATATGAATTTTCTGGATTTCATGATTCTGTTTCAATACGTTATGTCTGAGAACTACAAAATACTAGATAAAGCAATTCTATGCTGTGAACGATGAAGATCTGATTCATCAGTATAGTTCACATTTAGTGCATAATGAAATTAATTGGAAAACAAGTTCAACATTGTGACGGCTTTCCTTAAGAAAAATTTAATTTTCGAATGAAGATCGGAGTAAATTTGTTTGTGGTATTTTAAAATCGGGATAATTCATCAAGTCTATTAAACAGTGCCGGATTAAACCCTGTGGAGGCCCTTAGGCAGTCGACATGTTTGCCCCCCCCCCCCCCCCGGCCGCAAATTATCTCCTAATACGTTTTTAATTTACCAACCAACAATTTTAATAAATCGATTTTATTACGCAAAACAAATATTAACAATTATTAATGGTATTAAACAAATTAACATTTTATGTTATTAAACAAAAATTATTAAATATTATTAAACACTATTTAATTTTTTAAATATCTTTTGGAAACAATTTAAGAAAGCTTGATTGTAATTTTCTTTCAAGATCAAACCAATATTATTTTGATCAGTTTTCGCGGGACCTCTAAAAGGTGTGGGGCCCGTAGGCCTGTGCCTACTCTGCCTATATGTTAGTCCGGCACTTCTGTTAAACCATAACAAAGAAGTCAAATTTGCCCACTTATCGCCGATTAATGGTTGCGACGCTCTGAGAATAATCCCATATGGATGATCCATCAATGCAGCTCTCTCCATGGGGAAATTTCCAAACCAATATAAGTTAGATCAAGTCACTAGCAGCTGAGCTAAACAATGTCTTAAACCAGGCAATGGCGTAACAAGAAATTCTGTCTTCACACACCACTCCCCGACGCAAAATGTAATTTTTGGGCCACTTTCCAATGCAAACAGTTGCTTAATGGGAATTTGGGTACCTAGTATTTTTTTCCCACTGGTTTGTATGCAGTAAGTTATTTGATATAAATACTTTATTAATAAAGAAATTAGATAAAGGTGGCTTATAGCTACATTTCCGTATTAGGAGGGTATCTCCGTTCGCTTTTAACATTACTTTTAATATTGTAAGATTAGAAATTGAGCTGATGATTTTACCTCGTGCATTCAGACGTAAACAGAAGTCATTCGTCCCCGAGTTTTCATGTAAAATGCATATAAAATTAATGGGCGTGGTAAACTTAGTCGCTTTCTTATCACTACATATTATTCAGATTTGCAAAAATGGTTCAATGAGATGTTCTTTTGATCTTTTCCAAGCCTGTTCGATGTCTTTGGTACGAGCGAACTACTTTAATTTTTCTTATAACTGTAAGAACGTCCATTTCGGTCGGTTAATTGTTAAGATGTACAAATAAGTATAAAATGTAGAATGGTCAGGTGTTGCCAATTTTGCAAAGTTATCCAACATACAAAAGCAAAATCTGTACAGTGAAATCAACTGCGATCAGAATCTCACTGTTGTCCTCAGGTTATTGCAAAACAAGGTTTTAATTGAACGTTCCAAATTGACAGTCCGTGCGTTAGTGCATTGGTATGTCTGGTAACTCCTAGACCACGATATATATTTCACCTGACAGGATACGCATTGGGGGTCGGTTGAAGTTGTGTAGGACAGTGTTAGAAATCTGATCCAGATGCAGGTAAAAATGACCAAAATGGGATGAATCGCGGAACAGATTATTACGAAAAGTGTGAAAAATGTTACTTGATTTATTAGTAAAATCTCATTAACTGATTAATACTACATATTCAGTGTTTAAAATAAGTAAACGGAAGTGTGAAATAGTACCATGTAGTTAACCCCGTTAACTCTTGTGTCAATTAAGGCTAAAACTTCATTACGATACCTGATGTGCGAGATAATGTAAGGGAGGCAACTCATATTGATTTGTCGACTTCTAACATTCACGTATGTATGTATGTTGTTGTTGTTGTAGGGCTTAACGCCATTTTTCAGCACAAGATAGGCTATACATGGCGGCCAGTATTAATGGTGGAGGAAGAACCCGGGAAAACCCCGGAAAGAACCACCGACCCACGAGAAGCTACTGGCAAGCTTTCTCACATACCCACATTGGCTGAATCAGAGACTCGAATCCACGCAGACAGAGGTAAGATGGCAATGATCCGTAACGTATGTATGTATGTATGTATGTATGTATGTATGTATGTATGTATGTATGTATGTATGTACAAATGAGGGATCAAATTAAAAAAAACTCTGCCTCTGAACCATTATATCCATTTAGATCGCCACTATAATGATATTTTAACTTAGGTCTACATTTCCAGAATGGACGGTTGAATTCTCAGGCATATAACATATTAGACCAAACGTTGTATTAAAGAAGGAGATTCAGTTCCTTCACTCGCTTTGTAAAGTCCTCACTAACGCGAAACCTTGGCTGTGCTTTATGTTCCTCGTCATTTGCTCCATCATCAGCGTTGCTATAATTTATCTCTATTGAAGAATTAACGTAATAGACTGTTAACAAGTAACGACTGCATGGGTATATTTTCTTACTATTTAAGTTGCTGTAGGAATTTATACGAAAAAAAAACAGCATAGTGTCCGTTATAATTTAGACTGCACATACAGTATTCATGCAATGGGTGTACCTACTCTCCCAATTTCTTTTGCCCTACGAACGGCCTCGGAAACCAAAGATCATAATACATTCCGTCTTGGCCTACGTAGGTCAAATTGCATAACTACTAGAGAATTGGGAGTGACCCATCTTTGGAAATTGACATTTTTTCATGTGTTTCGTATAGTTTATTTATCCAAAACTAAGCAGCTGTAAGGACATGTATGTATGTATGTATGTATGTATGTATGTATGTATGTATGTATCTATGTATGTATGTATGTATGTATGTATGTATGTATGTATGTATGTACAAATGATGGATCAAATTTTACCATATTTCTGATCGTATTGGCTTACGTAATTAACGTAAATTAATAAGAGCTAAGCATACAGCTACATTTAGTAATGTTTCTAATGATCGAACTTTTAAGGAACGCTCAACTGATTTTGCAACTCATATAGGGATGAAACACAAGGGAACCAGCACCCATATGAAATCACAGAAGTAGTACGCGATTGCATTTTGGAGTTTTACACAAGACGTATGTATCGAAATCCTACAAAGGATTCTTGTAATTAAATGCATGGCATTGGATAGACGCTAAATTATATAAGATATAATCCTGCTCACTGTAATTAGTAACCATATCTTATCTCTGTGTCTGAAAATCTCTCGAATGCTGACTCTTGCGTTGCTCCATTTAGTAATCACTTCCCGTCACCACTCCCAAACATCCTTGCAAACAGGATGTAGTGTCTATTCAATTTCTCTGAGACTGACAGCTACTTGTCATAGGCCGTGAATGTTAAATTCCTTGTCAGCTAAAAAGTGCGTTCTATAAGCAGTCACAAAGAGTCTAAACTATTGACGAAAGTCACAAATTTCAATAATACGGAATGAAATCCAAATATCCACTGCTGTGGCTGGAAATATGCAAAGATGAAATGAAAGTATGTTATGAAAAGTACAAGGGACGTTGAAAATCTATTCGTAAATGATCAGTGTCATCAATAAACATTATGCATCCGCCGAAAATAGATTACACTAATCCATCCAATATCTAGTACTCTCAACCAGCCTCGAGATTATGTTTTTTTTTCGAGTAAGTTTTTGGAGTAGATTGAGTATGCTGATAAACTGTACTTCCATTCGCTCTCCTGGTTAAATTTTCTTTAATAAAGGGAAAGACGAATAATCACATGGTGATGAGACCAAACTGTAACAATATTGGTGTAGCACTGGAATGTGCTTTTCATGCATACGATGGCAATGGGTGCTTTGTGCGCTGTCGCCTTGGCACGTACGTGTGCATGATATTTTTTGGGACCAAATGTTAAATGCATCGATTTGTATTTTGCACACACACACACACACACACACACACACACACACACACACATATGAATGTAACCTGTCTAAGCAGACTTCTGAATATAGCAAACATCTGCTCATATTTTAGGAATCCCAAATGAAATCTTTCTAGAAATGTCCTTTACGTTGCAGACTTCTCTCTAACGCGGATAGCAGGCAATGTTATTTTTTGGTCAGTGACGTTACGGTTAACGGACATTTTGAATTAACACGTGCGCGGATTTTGCTCCGTTATCGCTTCACAAATGCATTAGAAAATGAATACATATTTCTGACGACCATTTTTGTTTTCTTAAACAGTTAACTATTCAGTAGAGAATGGTCATTTTCCCATGATTTCTTTACATTATAAATTTGATTGATTTTATAACTGATTTAATCTCGCTTCAATCTGATAGTAAAGAGTACAGTTACTGTAATGTGAACCTACTGATACACAGAATAGCTGCTCGTAATATGTTGTATGTTAAACGGTTCACTGGTGAGTATGGGTAATTAGAGCTGGATCAGATTTAGTACTATATTAACAGTGTTCTGAGCTAAAAGCCTCACAGTTCAACATATAACGCTGATACTAAAATTAGTAAAGAGAATTTAAAGGTCAGTAATATAAAAGAACTTGTTGTATAAGTTAGAAATCTTTCTGAAAACATGTTTTCATGACTTGCTCATTTCGCAATAAAAAGAGATATTCAAATTATTCTCCTTCCATTTATCCAAACATTTTTATTATTTCCTGCACAAATCGGCAATGGGATGAAACCATATAATATATCACACTATTAAAGTCTTCTCCCTTACCATTATTACATATACATATCACCAACATAGATTATATATATTACATTTAGTTAAATAGTGCGAAAATAAAAAATAAAGATGTAAGAGAGAGAGAGAGAGAGAGAGAGAGAGAGAGAGAGAGAGAGAGTTTGTCGTTGTTATTTATGTCAATGATTTTGTTGCAATTTTCTCTGATTTGTAAGTTTGTGTATATAGAGTCGAATACAAAAATTAAATGTGCTTAGAAAGAATTAATAGTTCCCAATGTTCCAAAATTTCATGAAACTTTCTTTTCTTTGATTGCAATGTAAGTTTTTATTAAGTAACGTTTCATAAAGACGTTTTCAAGGCCATTTAATGTAGATACATAATCTATTTTCATGTTGTATATGTATAGCTAGTATTTGGTAAGAAGAAGAATAATAAAACAAAGTTTTGCATTTAATTGCTGTACATCCGTTTCTCCGAATAAAACCATTTTGGAATGAGCAGTATTTATTTTAGTAAATCTGGAATCCACTGACAAGCATCACTCCATAATATATTAATTACATGATTTTCCCAAAACAAAAGCATCATTGTCTCGGGAAAAGCCATTAAGAAACGTACAATAATCAGTATCATTAGCATGTATTTGAAAAATAAAGTATTCATCGGTAGAATTCTATGCATAACACGAGTTGTTTTTTTTTTGTTGTTACTTTTGAAAAATTTTGACTATATATTCGGTCAAAAATCACTAGCGAAGCTACAATTGTGTTGCCGTCAATTTTCACAAGTTGGTGAAACATTCAAGTTCAAATGTAATTGGTAAAAAAAATCTGTACAACTTTTATCACTGTGAAGAATAAGGTTTAATTGGTAAGGGGTAAAATGTATAACATTCATCCCTGTATTCAGATTTAGCTTGAGTTTTCTACATGATGACCATATAGTTTAAGTGACACCATGGGAGGCAAGAAAATGTTTATAAATATTGTGCTTTTCATTAAAGCTTTTAAACTCAAGAAAACTTCCCTGGTAAAAGGTATTATGTTCAATCCATTTTTTGTACATTACAGGTACTCGGATTACTCTAATTAGTGTGCATACACAAGGTCGTTGTCATAAGATGTTCTTGTGTTTGAAGTATATTTCGTTGTATTAAAAGTTTCCAAGCCAAAAAACCACAACGCCAAAACATATTTTTCATCTCCTTTGATTATTTACCTGTATAATCATCTCCTAGTATGGCAATGTTTTTGATCTAAAAAGAATTATATTCAAAGAAGTCTACGAATCAAATAATTTTTAGAGCTAATATTAATGTTTAAATATCTATCATTCCTAACTCTCCGAAACATAATTTCCCTTTTAATTCTATCTACTTTTGATTTCCATATAAAAGTGAAAATATATTATTTACTAAAATGTGTTTCTTAATGCTTTATGGTTTGTTAGCCACATATTTGTATGCACTGAACATAAAACGTAAAGTTAATGTTAGTTTCACTTGTGTGTAGCCTTGTGTTTATAAAAAATGCAGCTACAAAATATTTTTAATTTTAGTTTCAGCATCAAATTTCAGAATTTGATTCAAACGATATTTTTTAAATTATAAAGATTTCTTCTGAAATTCCTTTCAGATTCCTTACAGGTTCCTTACAGATTCAAAGTATTGTTTCTACCTGTAATTTAGTATATGCCCCATAATATATGCAATTAAAATTTGTTTAAATCTTCCTTTTGATTGATGGTTGATTCAAATTGAAATAAACACCAACTATGATACTCGTCAAAGTGCGACATTATAAATTGTTATTATCAGAGATTTGACAATATTATATTAAAATGTTTTTATATATCTTCGTCTCTTCATGTTACAAAAAGTATAATGAAAACCTAAATATATTACCAAGCACTTACAATCCAAAAGAGAAACTATATTTTTTCTTTCTGTTTGTATTTACTAATGTCCGCAGCTAAAAGAGTCATTATTATAGTAAAAGTATCACACTTTCAAATTTGGGCATCGTTAACATTCGCGACTGTTCTCTACAACTTTCTGCATGCATGTGATTGTGTAAGCCGGCTATTTTGTTTTAATATTCGTAAATTAGGTGTTGCTCTCATTTAGTACACGTGGTTAGATTATTGCTCTTTGAATTTTATGATTTACTGTACAGTATATATTTTATATTTTCCATTATATTTTCTTCATTTCGTTTTTGTTCAGACTTTCCTCGATATTTTTGTTTTATTTCGATAGCTTGTATTGTGTACTTTCAAAGGCATGCTGGTATCTCGCCTACCTTGCTTAATATGTTATTAAATTCGTAGAGAACGCTGTATGTCATGTTGTTAGAACTTGCAGATCGACCCCGTTTGTTTATATAAATAAATATAATATCTGGGAGATAAATTATGGTGTCATTTATTTTGTTGTTACCATTTCGCATGAGCGAAAACTAATCCTTGTATTTCTGTTTAGACTGAGGTTTTAAATGGAACTATAGTCTTCAATTTCCTCCTAATATGGGAGTGTCTTTCCATGAAGCTAGAAACTGTTATATGTCGAACTATTGGCCAGGATTTTCTGGAATTGCGATGTGTACGATAGTCAAACAAATAAATAAATAAAAATAAATAAATAAATAAATAAATAAATAAATAAATAAATAAATAAATAGGCATTACAAACGAAAGTAAATATCATGTTTGATAACATACCGTGAACTATGTTCTATTGCTTTTGCAAAAAATATCATGTTATTTGAACTAGCTGATATGTTAACATCAACATTCCCAAGGAAATAAAATGAAAATATGTCGCGGAACATACCTTGTTGCCGTATGACTTTAGCATTTGATTCCATGTTACACGGATATTATGATTCACAGTGCTTGAAAAATGTTGCCCCTCGTGAAAGTTTAATTCCTACCGATTGGGGAGGCTTTGTCCTGCTGCTTAGATGCATTAATATGGTATAACGGTACCAATTGCGCAAGTCCAGGTGGGCGGAGCTTAAAGTGTAGGAACAGTGTATTCAGAAGAAAAACACTAGCTGTGATTGGTGCATTATGTAAGAGTTGTACTTTCTGTTTTGCTTTAAAAAAAAGTTGAGCCTCTTGGCAACATGTGAGTTTGTGTTAATTTCTATCTAGATCATATTTTGTATTTTTTATGATTTTTTTAAAATATGGTACACTTGGCTGAAAATGTGCTTGTTGTGACTAGATAACTGTTACCCCTGTCTAGTTCCAGTAGAGTTATCTCTCTTAAATGCAATGGAGTACCTGGTTATGTCATTGTCAAATTGACAATCTAGCATTGTTCTCTATGACAGTGTGTGACATGCATGCTCAAGTAGGATAGAAAGTATATTTATTTCACAAAACATTAGCATTGAGGTATATGGAAAAACAATTGGTACCGTGATACCATATAGTGAATTCGAGGCACTACAGCCTCCAATAGAATTGCGTGAGAGAACTGCGGCAGAATGATTGTAAGCGTGTGACATTGTCACGGATGTTTATTGAATAAAGGTGACCTTTAACAGACGGACGTTAACAAAGAATAACATAAGATAAATATCACACAGACAAATCCAAATTAGAACCGGACGCGGACATAAATACAAATAATAACCTTTCGAATTAGATTGTGTAAGTCAGTAGGAACACTAGTCGAATTAAATTGTGCAAGCTAGTTTGGATATATTTCTTGGTTGTAAGTTATATAAACGTCTGGAATTGGGTTCAAATTCTTCTTTGTACGTAAGTATTGCCCTGTTCTTCATAATTAAGTAATCATTTCTAGATGCGGACACAGCAATTCAAAAAATAAAAGAACGAAGTACATATTTCAATGTCACAAACCCACGCAGAAAATGTGGGATTCTGTGATCCCGATTATTTCATAGACAGTTATACATTTCTATAATTTAAATACAAATATGCATTTTTATTACAATTTTATTCAGATTAAATGCGTATAGTAATTTGCTATATATTTCAGTATTTATAATTAATCAACTGATAAATCATTGAAAATGCAATGTAAACATAGTTTACGAAAAAATTGGTTTTTAGAGGAATTCAAAAATTGTATTTGTTTCCTGATCGGCAGACATTTCTGCGAGTCTTGTTCAATATATCTTTTTACCTGAGAGAACGAGTTTCATTGTAAGCTATCGAATCTATTATTGACATCTTTTGTTTCATATTGCTAGAACAATAGCATGTCATAATTTTAACAATTACTTAGTAAGTCTAGTCTTATTAATCTGTCTGCCATTAATTAGGAGCCGGGTTTAATGAGAGCGAATTTAAGAAATAATTCTAGATTGAAAAGGAAAGCTGAGTCATTTGAAGTCTAATCATTGACTACTCTAGACTTATTCTAATATCAATTAAATCATTTTAAATAGTCATATAAGAAAAAACATATCTTGTACCATTGCATTGAGACAATTTAACAATCGACTACATTAGACTTATTCAAATATCAGTTTAAATATTCATACAAGAAAAATTTGTTTTGTACCTATTAATAACAGTAAAGTAATAAAAAAATATTTTTCTTTTTACTCAAAGTCATGATGTCATAATTTTCCATTATTAAAATTGCAGATACTATCAAATGTCAAAATAATTATGATGATATCAATAATAATAATAATAATAATAATAATAATAATAATAATAATAATAATAATAATACAGAAACGGGCATAATTTTATAAATGAGATTTTAAAAATAAGAAACATAACCGTAAGAATTTTTCATCTTTAGCTATCTTGTCCAAATAAAACCTAAACTTTATTTCAAAATAACAGTCAAAGCATTATCGGATTCTTCTTCAAGTACATCATACTTGTCTCTGCAATTTGATACAATCTTGAGTGGTTTTTTTTTTTTTTTTTTTTTGCCCATTGCGAACTTGAATTTGTATAAAAACAGAGCAATACAACGGCGACAACAATACGCCGGCAAATACAACTGCTGATTATTATTATTATTATTATTATTATTATTATTATTATTATTATTATTATTATTAAAATTGAAAGATTTTTAAACTAGTATATAAATTAATGTTAGATGTTAGAGCTCGCCAATAAATAAAATATTCTATTCTTGCCCAAAGTAAAACTATCAAGTAATATTACTAAATTGTTTCATATTTTTTTTCAGGTCCCAGGTACATAGGAATGTACAGACAATATTACACATCAAAACTAACATCTCTGCCTGTTTTGGATTTGTTGCGCAGTTAAGAAATCTCTCTTTTCATGACTTATTAATTCCGCAATAATACAATGATACCTACTCAGATTATTCCCCTTCCATTAATTAATAAAATGTGTTTCTTGATATTGTATGTGCCGTACGTTAAGCAGTCAGTTTCACTTATGTGCATCCGTGGGCTTTAAAAAAAATGCAGTTACGATATATTTTTAGGTTTGCATCAGATATCTTAATTAGTCAAGGAACTTCATTTCTGATTTCACAGCCATAAGAGATTAGTAAAACTCGTTATTTAAAATACATGTGCAAACTTACTTAACACATAACAAAAAGTTTTTTAAAAGTTTTAAAAGCACGAATGTTATTGCCTCAAACGACATTTTTTCTTCTTCAAAATTTAAACATTTATTGCGAAATTCCATTCAAACTCAAATGCTAATTCGAATAGTAAAAGAGTATATGCACCGGAAACTTTGCTTTGCTTTACTTTTTTGAACATAAAATCTTCCTTTTGATTGATGGTTGATTCAGATTAACAATAAATATAAATTATGACTCTCTTTGAAGAGCGACTCAAGAAAATGTTATCAGCATCATTTCAATCATATATTGTCTTAGATTGTTTGTTTTTTCTCTTCATATTGCAAACGTGTATGTTGAAAACATGTACATAATAACAAACATTTACTATCAAAAAGAGAATCTATAATTTTTCTTCCAGTTTTGTATTTACTCTTGATAGCCGCTGAAATATCCATTTTTATATTTGAAATATCCAACTTGTAAGTGTTAACAATCCGAATATTCTCTACCTCTTTTGCGACTATGTACTTAAATCTTCCATTTACTTTTTTAATATTCGTAAAAATTAATATTGATTTAGTTCGTCACAAGTGTTTAAATTATTGCTCTATGAATACTATAATTTATTTTAAAGCATATCTTTTATACTTTCCATCATATTTTGTTGATTTCATTATTGTTTTGATTGTTTTGACTGTCCCTGATGGTATTGTTTTATTTCAGTAGCATGTATTACTTACTTTCAATGTCGTTACTTTAGTGCGGGATGATATCTGCGTGCAGTTTTTAATGTGTTATTAATTTTGTAGAGAACGATGTCTGCCATGATGTTTGGACTCGTATACCGACTCCATGTGCTTGTAGAAATAAATAAAATATTTTGGAGATAAATTATATTGTCATTTAATTTGTTCGTAACATTTCGATTGAGAAAAACCACTCGTTTGAGACTGTTAAGAGGTTTTAAGTTGAACTAAATCCTAGAGATACCTTATAATATAGGAGTGCCCTTCCTTGCAGCTATAAAAAGGTATACATCTGGCTATTAGTCAGGATTTTACGGCATCGCGACGTGTAACGATATACAACCAACTTACTAACAATGTAAGAAATAAATAAATAAATAAATAAATAAATAAATAAATAAATTTGAACGCATTATGAACGAAAGAAAATGCAATAATGTTAATAACATACCATGAATGGTGTTCTAGGAACTTAAAATTTTTTTTTATATGAGCTAGCTGATATGTTATCAACAGCATTACGATATAAATAAAATGAAAATATGTCGCTTAGCGTACCTTGTTGCCTAAAGACTCTAGCATGTGATTCCATGTTACACGTATATGATGATTCATTGGAAAATGTTGAACTTGTGTAGGTTTCAAAATGTTTAATTCCTACCGATTGGGGAGGCTTTGTTTGTCCCTATGCTTTGACACATTAATATAGAGTATACGATGAGCCTCAGCTACCAAGAGACTTGCGTGGGAGAACTGTTGAAGAATGATTATAAGCAGCGACATTTTCACCGAGTTTTATTTGATAAAGAAGTCCTTTATCAGACAAGCGTTAACAACAAATAATATGTAATAAAAATAGTATAAAAAACGACAAAATCAGAGTCACAGGCGGATGAGGACATATTGACAATAATATAGAACAGTAATGAATCAGATTACGTCCTGACAAAACCAAACATCTTAACCCATACAATCAATCAAGTATGTATATAGATAATATCAGAACTAAATATCCTTTAGATTAATATGGTACTGACCTCCTTTTGTTATATATATTTGATTTAATTATATATGATTTAATATATATATTTATTTCAATTTAATTGTTTGTCAGTTTTTTTTGTTCATTATATAACATTGTAATGTAAATTTATTCACTAGAGATGAAATGTTTTTCAGAAAAAGTTTTTTTTTCAGTAGAAGCTGGGCTGTTACACCGGAAGTTGTATGTTGTGCTGTTTGGAGTTATTTCAAATTATTTGGATTAAAAAGGAATAATTCTGTTATTTTTCTGGAAAATACGTGTGCTCATGCAAAACTGTTGAACAAGGACAGTTTTTTTAATATAAAAATTTATTCAGCTATCAGAAACCGGAGTGATAATTCTTGTTTCTACAAGGAACTGTAGACTTTAGCACTACAGATTGCAGCATACGTCATCGTCTTCCAACTTGGATTCGTCGTCGGGATTCGAACTTGAAATCAGTAAAACATTTTGTTATTAGGACTTCACAAATTTTATTCGTGGATTATTCTTGGATTATTTTTAGATTTTATTCTGTAAAACCGTAAGTTCCTATTTTTTAAATTTTTACAGATTTTTTCCAAGAAAATAAATTATTGTATTCTTTTTAAAGCTTGTTGTTTTCAACCATTCTTGAATTACTATTTCTTCGAGCCTAAACACGTGACATAAGACTGTAAACATTTTCTTGATGATGCTAATGATACAAGGAATGTCAATCAGTACGTCTATATTTTTAAATGATTGAGATTCACTTTGAAACTATTTTGATGATTTTACCTCGAGCATTCAGAAGTCAGCAGTAGTTTAGATGCAAAACGCACCAACACATAATAGGTAATTATCATGGTAAACTCATTCACTATATATCATTCATGCATTAAAATATAAGGACATAAAATATACATAAAATTGTAAAATCTGCACATGCTTTGCAGCAATGAGCATGTACATGTTTCCGCCTAGCAATAGAGATCGCCATTGAATCGAGGTCACATGGTACACCGTATGTCGTAATACATATAAAATGATCTCTCATTAGATTGGTTCAGTAAGATCAGTGAGATATTCTCTAGATTCTTTTCAAGGTTTAATAAGGCCTCTGGTACGAGTAACCATTTAAATTTTACCTTTAACTGTAACTGCCTATGTTGCGGTCGGTTAACTGTTAGAGTGTGCAACAGGGCTCTCAAACTCAAACCATCCTGAATGCCGCATGAGGGCATTTTCGATGGTTCAAGGGCAGTACCTCCTTTATTGTCTCTCATGACACCTTGTGACGCAAATCATTTTGCGGGCCACATAATACGGCTTGGTGGGCCGCGTGTTTGAGATCCTGATGTACAAGTAAATGTAAACACACACACATATTTACTATAACATAACACGGTTATTTAGAATCGTGAAGTGTTGATGATGCATTGGCCAGTTTTTCAACTTTATAAAAAAAAATATATCTGCAAAGAGAAAAGAACTGTGATCAGGATCGCACTGTTGTCGTCAGGTTATTTGAACAACAATGTTCTAATTGAAGGGTCCAGATTCATTGTCCGTGCTTTAGTGTGTTGATATGTCTGGTAACTCTTCCTAGACCACGATATATGTTTCACTTCAAAGGATACGCATTGGGGGTCGTTTGAAGATATGTACGACAGTATTGGAAATCTGAAGCAGCTGAAGGTAAAATGACCAAAAGGGGATGGGTAGCGGAACATTACTGCGAATAGTATGAAAAATTTAAGTTGATTTATTTGTGAACTATCATTCACTGATTAATACAACAGATTTAGCGTTTAACATAAGCAACTTGACTGGTGAAACAGTATCATGGAGTCAACCCGTTAACCGGGGTAACTCTTCCATGTCAATGAAGGCAACATTTGTTAAAAATGTACGTGATGTGCTTGTTAATGTAAGGAAGGTAAATCGAAATATTTTTGTATTATTTCTACCATTCACATATATATGTATGTATGTATGTATGTATGTATGTATGTATGTATGTATACATACATGCATGCATCCATTTATCCGTCCATCCATCTATGTATGTATGCTTGAACAAATGCAATAAAATCTGGCTCAGAACCGGTATATCTATTTAGAACTCTACCAATTATATTTTAAAGGTCGCTGGCCACATATATTATACAAAAGTGTGATATTATTATACTCCTAATAGACGCATTTGTTATGTATGTACACCATAACAATATTTAATTAGCCTTACAAATCCGCATTTTTAAAAGATCAAAATTATTCGGCAATCTCCATAAACAATCGGTAGTTTCCGAGTGCCCAAAACGGATATGATGTACATTTATCCCTTCTATTCAACCTAGTAATTCGTTTGTTTAATTTCCCCATGTAAATGTCTGTGTGCTATGTCTTACGATCGTGTTTTTGTACAACAAATATGGTGGACTGTGTTGGAAATGGATGCAACCAAAAGAGTGATGATGGGACAAAAGGGATCTTTCTTTCTTCCGAAAGACCATGTTTACCGATAACAGTGGATTGATTCTCTAGGATCGAATAGGTGAGGGATGGGAAAGTTGCACCATTTATACCAAAAGCAACATCCCGCTTGTGCATACGGCATTTTGAGGATAGTTGCTTTTTACACCCTCCTTCATTGATGAAATATATTGGTGTACAATTAAATTGAGTTTATTAAAGACAGCAGTGCCTACAATTTTCCAAGGACTGTCAAATATAAGAAAAATGCCTTCCGTCACCCGAGAAGTTTTGATCTAACTCCCGTAGAAATCTCTATGGTGCATATGAGAAGAGGGATAGACAGAGCGTTGGTAAAATATAAGAAATGAAGATTACAGTACAGCAGCGTAACTGCAGATGTAAAATAATAATGTTTAAAATTATCGTAATGCTTTATGAACGTGCAGAGTTTAGACTTTTATTAAACTCTTTATTTAGCATTATTATAACCAATATGATCTCAAAAGTGTTAAAAAAAGAAATAAGAGGTATTATTCTGGAAAGTTTATCATTTAAAGGTGTAAAAGTCTGTAGAATCAGTCATATATATATATATATATATATATATATATATATATATATATATATATATATATATATATATATATATATATATATATATATATATATATATATATGTACCTTACCGTATATATTGGGACACGATAAAATAATAATTTTGTTTTCCTGTCCCAGAGCTTATGGTGAAACTTTTTTCCTCAAGACTTAAGAAGAGAAATATATTTGTGTCGAATTTGTGCCACCAACCCCCCACTTATTTGAAAAAAAATATGAAAAAAGCTAACCTTGCTTAATGAGTTTGTTATAATTTATTCCTTCTTTTTTCATCATGCGAAATTTATTAAAGAAAAAATATATCCACGAACTCCATAAATGTAGCGGATGCCGGCTGGCATATTCGTCCTTACTGTAGTGTGTATCGCTTATGTCAGATAACACACGACACATTGTTCAATGATGTGAGTTATAGAGAATTGAATCGTGTTTCGTTGTGCTGGAAGGTTTGAATATATTAGAAGACATAAAGCTTGATCCAACAAAGTCGCAAACAAGACGGAAATATCAACCGATTGCTTGAAGGCACCTGCCATACACGTATGGTGCACTGTAAGATGCAAAATGACCAAGACTGTATTTTATCCAGCTTAACTACATTCACTGTGAGTGCGAATGACAATCTTTTCACTGGCACGGGTTACAAAAGTATTAATGAAGCAAGCTATTGCTGTGTATACTATTTGCCCTGCGCCCATCAATGCCCGTTTGTATTAATTATCATTATAGATTGCAAACAAATAAAAGCCTGGCTGGTGAATAAACACAATTGGCAGCAAGAAATAAACTCATTACTGAAACTTACCGACAGGATATCAGATACAAAGGTTATTTGATTACAAAGCAAGCCAACTCAGGAAGCCGACTTTGGATTTGTTTAAATGTGCCGATTTTATTTTTATTTTGCAAAGTCAGCCGACATAGGGAAGCCAGCATTGATTCGTTTTTACCGGCATTAACGGGAATTTTGAAAATAGATTGAAACAATGGAACAGTTTTAAAAGGGAGACAAACTAAATGTTTCCTATCCATAGTTTATAGTAATTTATTTTAAATCTTCTTGTGTGATAAATGCACGTCATGTCCGGTTGGCGTCCTCAATAGGTAGGAAATCTTAGCTAAGGGGAAGCGAATATAACTACATTTAATCATATAATGCAAAGCTGTTGCGAAAAGAAACATGTTAGACTATGGCCTGTGACCTGTAAATGAAGTGGGCAGTTTCGATTTCACCAATAAGAAGACTATACTCCTAAGAATGGACTGAAGAATTATCAGGTATAATATTTATAAAACCAAAAGTGAAAGATCAAAGACACTGTCAATGTTTGATATAGAAATGTTTAACCGTTATATATTTTTGAACTAATCGTCATTTTAACATATTCTAAATTTATTCAATCAGTGAAATCATTTCCTTTAAAATTAATTAATCCATCTGAGTTTACTATTGCGTTAACTTGTATCTTTCTCCCTGCAGCAAAATGTTTCTAGCCATCTGCTTTTCCTTGCGTTTCGATAGAACCATATGACATCATACTTTCAAATACAATTTTGAAATTCCTCTGTCAAGACAGTCGTCATGTTTACTAAACTATCATCTTAATCCAGATATATTCCATCAGTTAGAAGCCCCTTGAAACTATTTACATTATTATGAGAACAATATATACTTAACTTTTCAAGGTTATTCGAATGGCAACTATTGATGACGTCATCATGATGCGCACCATTTGATGTTAGGTCTCGGCCGTGTCCCTATTAATTTTTCACTATAACAGATTTCTTTGACATCTAATCGTTACCATAACTACCAGCATTGACCGCTAGTTGGCATACTCATGATAGGCGTTTCTTCCTTGTTTGATACATTGAAGTTCTTTCATTCGCACTATAAAGTTCTCACTAACGCAAAACATTGGATGTGCTTATGTTATTCATCATTGCTGCATTATCAGCTTTTGATATAATTTATTTATAATGAAGAAGTAACTTTATTGAATGTTGACAAAGCAATAATGAATGGGTATAATTTATTAATTTTTAAGTATAATTTATTAATTTTTAAGTTTCAGTAGGAAGTTATAAAATAAATAAACTTTGAACTTTCCATTATAATTGAGATTGCATATACATTTTTCTTAATATGCATGTAAATAATCTTCCATATCGCCTGGCTGAGTTACCGCCAAATACTATACGTAGGCCAAATTGCACAGCTATTAAGGAATGGGTTTGACCCAACCTTCAAAACTGACATTTATTCATGTATTTCGTTTAGTTTATTTCTCCAACATAAATCAGCTGCGAGGACATAACACACTATTTTACTGTATTTCTGAACTTATTTGCTTATTTGATGACATAATTAATGTAAGTGAATAAAACCTTTTTCATTGTACGGTAATATTTAGTAAAGCATCTACAATTAAATGATCGAACTTTTAAGGAACGATCAACACATGGGAACCAGCACACACATGAAAATACAACAGTAGCACGTGATTTTATATCGCAGTCTTAATCAAGACGTTATCGGTGTCATTCAAAGGCTTACATCGTTTAGTGATCCTTGAGATCGAATGTATTGAAATCATACAAACGAAACTTGTAACAAAACTGACATTGAATAGACGCTAAATTGTATAAGATGTAATCCTGCTCACTGTATTTAGTATCCATATCTTATCTCTGTGTCTGAAAATCTCACGAACATGCGTATAGAATGCTGGTTATTGCGTTGCTCAATTTAGCAATCACTTCCTGTCACCACTCCCAAACATCCTTGCAAACAGGATGAAGTGTCTCTCTAATTTCTCTAAGATTGACAACTACAGGTCAAAGGCCGTGAATGTCAAATTCCTTGGCAGCACAAAGCGTGTTCTATAAAAAGTCACGGAGAGTCTAAATTATTGACAAAAGCACATATTTTCATAATTCGCTCCACCCCCAACGTTACGCAGCTATGGCTAGAAAGATGAAAAGATTAAATGAAAATATGTTATGAAAAGTACAAGGGACGTTAGAAGCTAATTTGTAAATGAATTTTTTTTATAAAGAAATGTTATGTATCTGTCGAAAATATATTACACTAATCCATCGAGTACTCTCACCCAACCGCGTTATAATTTATTTATAGTAAGTTTTATGAGCAGAGCGTGGACAAGCAGCAGAGAGGGTTAATCCTACAAATTTCTGGGAGGGTTCATTCTTTAAAATAAAACTTCGACGAAAATAAAAATACAAGGTCAATAACACAAAGCCGAGACCTCTACTAAAACCAAGATTTTTCTCTAATTGGTGCCAACATTTTGTTACTTTGTTTTTTTTGCATGTGTTTTAAAAACAATATGCTTGTTTTGTTTACCCGTCGGACACTTCATTGTTGTCGCGCCCTCTCTGCTGATATGTCTTAACCAAACTTTTTTATTATTACCAAGACCCAATATCTTGCGATCGTGGAGCATGTATATATGTTCAGGTAAAATATAATGATGGAACAGTTATTAATTCATTCTGAGGTTTCTATCGGTGGTGTGGAAAGCGTACAATTACTATAATAATATTATTTTTGTACACTTTCCACAGTCATGAAATGTGTCATGATACAACAGTTATTTATTTATTCTGATGTTTTTATCGGTGGGAAAACGAGACAATTACGATAATAATATTATTTTGGTATCGTTCCCTCAGTCATGAAATGTGTATATAATGTCGTGATACAACAGTCATTGAGTCATTTTGAGGCTTCTATGGTTGGTGTGGAAAGTGTACAATTACTATAATAATATTATTTTTGTACACTTTCCACAGTCACGAAACGTGTGCGTAATTAAATCATTAATTAAATCATTAATATAGTGTAACTGTATGCCAGATATGGAATCTTAGCTAGATTAGCTCAAGAGCGATTAGATACAATTAATAAATATATTTCTGTCCGTGATTCTGTCAAACATAAATTACAAGCTCGTCAAGAGTCTCAGGTGGAAATTGCAGAAGGTGCAGAACAGGTATTTAAACCACTCATGGAGGCTACCAAAGGTCTTCTTCCCATGTTAGAGCAAACCGCTAAAGCAAGTGGAAAAATAGCAGAAAGAACTATATAAAAAAGAAGATTCTACGGGAGCTTCCAGAGCAAGGAAGAAATACTTGAGGTTTAGAACAAACTTAAAGACCTAATAATGTTTCCTACCTTAAATATTCTCAGCATGTTTTTAATGTTTTCTAATTTCATGGTGTTTGTTTTGTAATCATATCATTATATGTTTTTTATCTTATAGGTGTTGTCTAATGTTGTAAAGCGCTTAGAGCTTCTAAAGATTAGGCGCTATACAAGTCATCATCATCATTATTATTATTATTATTATTATTATTATTATTATTATTGTTATTAACCAATCTCGTGCTGAAATGGATGATACAGACCCTATACGAGAACCAGAACAAGAACCAGCAAGAGAAAGAACTGAAATAAATGACAAATTTACCGAAAAGTCTATTACCTACGTAGAAAGTATTAATAAAGTTTAATTATTATCTTCGTTTGCCGTGTGTAGTTTTGATCAGGGAAAAAGATTTTTGAAACCCGAGTACGCTAATGATTCTGTAAGTCGTGATAACTGGTACATATGGATATTTTGCTTACACTACGGAGTTGATCTGGCCTGAAATAGTGATACGAGATATATTGCATATATCCATAAAATGGATAAATATCTTGATCAATTACAACAACCAAGCAAAATATCAGGAGATGGTCTTACTGACAAAATCTATAACGCAGAAGAATTATATAAACTACAACAAACAGTAAAACATAAACATATAAAAGAAATATCAAAGGAAGTATAAAAAAAAACAAGAACGTTTTCAGAAAAAAAAAGTAAAAATCTACAACAACCAGTTACAAACGAAAAAACTGGAAGTGGTTTGTCCATCGGTGGCCTTATTACTTCATGTCCCAGCGACGTCCTTGCCGATGGTGAACGATTAGAAATTCTGATTGGAGGAAAACGAGCTGGCAATAAATCCCCAGAAATCCTTAATGAAGCATCTGCCATTAGACAGCGATTATTTACAAGTGATAACATGGACATTAATGTTTATCGGTCTATCGTCTATTAAATCGTTGATGATTATCACAGTGATTGAAAATAATTAGACACAATCACAAAAAATAAGATTATCATACATAATGCTCAACGTGGACTTATCTCTGTCAGAACAATAAATTCACGATTACCAACTTATTCAATAATCTATGATGATGGACTCGGTGATGTTGTTAAGTGTCTATTAAAAAAGATAGCCCCAAAAGCAATACCAATTGCAGAATAATAAACAATGAAAACTATTGACGTTGTTCGTGATAAGGGTATTGGTGCTGTTGGCGATGTTGCTAGTAAAGCACTTTCAGCAATCAAAGACAGACTAGCACGATTAATACACAGATTGGAAGCGGTCCGACCGCAGCCAGTAAAATTACCCAGCACTGAAGTTATGCCTGGAAATGTTAGTAAAATAATAAATCAAGCTGCAAATAAAAAAACTAGCAGAGTTGGCTGGCATATCCCTGAAAAAAATATAACTGCTAGTTTGATCGCAGGAAATGAAATTTCCCGAAATTGTCTTTGTGCTAGACGATAACAATTATAATAAAGATGTTTAAACGTATATCTCATCCCGCATTTGACATGGATGCCCCAGGTCTCAAAGATGAATCTGAGCGTGATTATCAATGTTATTCTTATGAAGCACGACAGCCAAGTCAACGTGGGCGAATTGAGTTGCAATTTCAGGATACAAGCATTTACTGAGATCAAAGGTGAAATTTTAAAAGATAGTTATGCTGAATATGGAGAGATGTTAGTGTTGGTTTTGTTAATAATGGTATTATGGCGTTGTTCGACAGTGCTACTTATATCATCGACGAAAGAAATATTGAATCAATTCAGAAAGGAGTCGACGTTGCCACGACTATTCTGGGTCTAGCAAGATATTCCGATGATTACTCGAGATCAGCTGGTCCGTCAATGATGTTTATGATAGATACTACTAATCACCCTAGAAACATGCATTATAATATAAGACGACCAAAGAAACTTCGCCGACAACGCTGACGCTGATGTGTGGCCGGGGGTTCATGGTGCTAATCCAGAATTCAACTTAGGATTCGCAGCACGTCGATCAATGTTAAGGGATGGAAGCAGAAAATTTTCATGTGCAATTCCACTGTCACATATCTTTGGATTTTGTCGAAATGTCAGAAAGGTTATTTTCGGAGCCAAGCATACAATTGTACTTGTGCGAAAGAGTAATGACAACAATGCAATCTGGCGACCTCCTGGTGATGCTGGTAAAGTAATACTAACAAAACTTTCATTGTGGATGCCAACAATGATACCATCACTCGCTGAAGAACAACGGTTAATTTCTTTTATAAACGCAGGTGGTAAATCAACATTATCATGGTTCACGATGACCACAGATAGTGTTTAAAGTAACACTAATGGTTTATTCACATGGCAGATAGCATCACAGCAAGGTGCTTCTGCACCACGACATATATTTGTTGCTTTCCAAGATGCTGCACAAAGTAAATTCACAAACACACATTATAATGTTATTTGACAAACTTGGTATTACTGAAGTTTCCCTGAGAATGAATGGACATCAAGAACCTTTTGCTAAATTTTTATCAGAATCATGTAGCCCGTGCATATCATCGCTTGATGATATTCATGGGACGTGATCAAAACGTTGATTCCGGTCTGCAAATATCACAACTAAATTTTACAACACTCTATCCGATCTACTACTTTTCGCTGGTACACCTTGATTTATTTTGACAATCTGTCGTTGATATACATTTTTAAGCTCGTGTGAACAGAGGAGCTATAGCTAATTACAGAGCAATCGCTGTTATACTCAGTGACAAAGCAATGTTACTTGAAGGTACTGGTGGACGATTGAGAGTTATTGATGCCTCAGTAGAAAATATGTAAACATCGTTTACAAAACGACGTGTAATTAAATCGCTCATGATACTATAATGTCATATCATCATGTTAGTATCAGTCTGACTCCTGGTCAGATTATAAAGCTTCAATCGAAATCAGCAAATATATGCGCAACAAAAACATCACTAAAAACAGAACAAATCGAAGAGAAATCTCTTTGGTACCATAACTTTTAAACGTTCATGAGTGATTAAAGAGGCAGAAAAACAATATAGCTTCTTTTTATTTTTTTCTGCGACGATTTATTTAGGATTATTTTTGATAATAGCCAAAGATAAAGGTAAAATATTCCTTTTAAACTGTTAAGCTCACAATTTCGGTTTCGCCTTATCAGCAATCTCTAGTAAGGTAAATATATATATATATATATATATATATATATATATATATATATATATATATATATATATATATATATATATATATATATATATATATATATATATATATATATATATATATATGTCATCTAGCTAAATTTATACGCATATATTGAAGGCCACGTTTAAATGACGTAATGATTCCTAGAGTAGATCAGTCCTTTATGGCATGTTTGCTATTTTGGTTACAATTCATATCTAGTTTAAATTTTTATTTCTACTGAAACCGCACATGAATGTTTGATCTGGTGTCATAATCCTGAGCTAGAATGATGGTATCAAATATATAAAGACTTGCCTCCAGTTTATTATCTACCAAAGGGCAAGGACATTATTGCATTCTAAATGCATGCTCGTTTGTGACATGAGTCTTCCATATATACACACTGTGTCGATTAGGATGTGGTTTGATTGTGATTTTCGTTATTTTTACTTTTGTTTGTGACTGTTTTTCACAAACCTTTAAAGTAAATAAACGAATTAATGAAGAATGGGGTCGGTGAGTGATTGTTGGTGTCAATATGTAATTTTGGATATAACAAACCACTGTAGGTAATATTTTATCATTATTCTTCAAGTAATCATCGCGCCTATTTTCTATAACCAAATAAAAATTTGTTAATTGAATAAAATTAAATTGGATATTATGACCTATTAATAATAATATCCACAACCTCCCCATCCGATTCTTAATTATACATTCCGACATAGGGGAAAATACATAGATTTTAAGGGACAACTATTTATTTTTTAGTGGGGTGATGATGGCTAAATTTCTGGCCCCAAAATAACCTTAGAAAACATTCTTGCTCTGATTTGTAGAAAAGGAAACTAATTATATCTGTTATATTAGTTAAAAATAATAAATAATTTTGGGGTAGATGCATATTCTGGTTCGAAAGAAAATCCCGTCCTCGCCCCCAGAAACGAAATCGGTCGGTATGTAATCGAACTGAATTATCTCAATCCTTTATAACTCAATATAATTAGTATGCATATTTCATCCCTCGATCGATAGACTGTCTTTTATCCCATAAGTAGTCATTTCTAGATAACGCTCCCAACCATGAGCATAAACATGATGATGTACACGTGACATATCATTTGTTTAAAACTGATAGCTGCAAGTTGATGTCATTTTCGTGTAGAATAAACTTGTTGGCCCTCCATTTTTGTGTCATATGATGGTAGAACGACGGGAAGAAATAGGGTTCTATTCTGCCTGCCTTTACTTGGAGTCTTGACTGAGATATGTCACTTGTCTTGCTATAAACGAAAAGCATTTATTATTTGCATAAATTTGTATCTGATTTTCTGCAGCCCAATAAAAGTTATATTATTAATGATAATCATATTGATTGTATTTAGAATATTCTCGTTGCAAACAATATATGTATACCGCCTGCACAATTTCCAATGACACTGCTGCATGCAGTACAACTAGTAATGTCACGGTATAAAATTTAGACAAATAATGCTTGTCAGCCTTCTGCTCTAATGATTTTTGTTGCGGAATTGTTAGAGACTGTTACAAGTATTTTGATAAAGTTAGAGAAAATCACTGAGTTGATAAATTATTATTATTTATCGCGTGCCGTGCATGCCCAGCCATTGAACAGCATCGTCATTAGCAATGTGCAGAGCTTGCAGTCCACCGGGAACATTTGTTCGTGGACAGCTGTACACAATGTGTGGCAAAGTCTGTAGAGCACCGCAACTACAGGAAGAGTCAGTGGCCTGGCCCCATCGGACAAGGCTGAGAACAATACGACCCTGTCCTGTCCGGAAACGGTTCAGCTAAGCCCACAGATGTCGTGGAAGGTTAAAGCCAGGAAGGGAGACAGATGGCGCATCTACGAGGGAATGGTTTACAACATCTGATGGATTGATAGATTGCTGGTTTTGTAAAGACATACTTAATCTAAACTAAAAGAAATACAGTCATTACAGTCAATACTTGGAAAATTAAAGTTTGCGCAGTTGTTAGACCAAGAAAAATGTGTGTGACTAGACACCTGAATTGGCTGAGGGTGCTCATTACTTTGTCTCAGAAAAAAACGCGTCAATTTTGACGAGGTAGGAAAACAGGCTTAATTTGGTGATACAATATTACTACCCTCATATAACTGTATGTGTTCAGTGGTAGTCGAATTGCGATCAGATCTTCATCAAGTTGTGTAATAAAGTGCTTGTGTGTCAGGATTTAATTTTTTTTCCACCAAGCCAGTTTTCTTTTTACGCAGAATGTCCAGCTCATACAGGATATGAAAGTAAACATTCACTGCCTTGGCATGGTTGTAAGAATCGTTTGTATTATACTTTGGAATTATACATGGGGCACAACTGTTTGAAGAAAATAGTTATCAAAAATTGTTTCATTTCTCAAATAATTATCACCTCTAATGTGAATTTTTATTAGAATTTTGAAATTCTTATTTATTTATATTATTTTAGATCTAATTCATGACGAAACCATACATTTAGTATAAAGCTTGTTTGAGGACCAAGAATTTGGTGAACTTTAGTTAAAGATAACAATTTATACTAAGCATATGCAGAGAGAACATAAAATAATTAAAGGTCAAATTTAATAAGAATCTTATTTATTGCTCTGCATCGTTTTGCATTAAATGCTATAAATTCTCTTACCAAATTTCGGCGTATTTATGGATATATCATGAGCACACCCTTAAAAAATGTTTCTTCTGTCAGAAACATTCTTAGTAGGGTCACATACAGTTTAAAATATTTCTTTAAAGAATTGCTAACTTTAACTCCACAAGGGTTCCTTACCGAAAATCATTTAGTGTTCAGGCAATTATTGGTATAAAACAAACAAGATTATTCATTGTCATACAAGATTGATAGATATACCAACGTTCAGTTTTCTGAATCGTTGCAGCACCTTAAGGAATTAAGCTTGTAGCGGCTGTTTCTAAATCAATCCTATTATTCTTCCTGATCAAATTAATCTTTCTTGCAATATGTTTCAAATCGATTGAGAGTTCTCTTTGCAAACCTTACTTAAGGTCTTCTGAAATAAATTTCGAGTCACGGTTTCATCTTGGGAGGGGAAAGGATGGGGTTACTCTGGCTTTTCAAGCATAAGTGCCTAATGAATTAATTCAATCGACTTATCGATGCACACAGTCAGTACTTGAAATTCAATCTAAAAGAATAAAAACAAACATTTTAGATAAATATAATATGTCTTTCATGTAATTTCTTATCTCAAATATCTGTGACAATTACATGTAGATTCGATAGGCAAATATGTTTCTGTCATAAGAAGGTAAAGAGGAGCATTCAGGGCCGTATTAAATGTGTTTTTAAAAAGAAATATTGTTCAAGACTCTTCAGCCGCCTTATTCCGGTGTAGATATCATATATATTATAATCAACTATAAAATAGCACGTACTCTGGGAATAAACCCCCATGAAAACGTACGAAAATTAAATCTTACTTTTGTCTCTGTAATTTTGTTTATCCCGATATTTTCTTGATAATCTGTTCTTATTATTTGTCTTCATGCTTTCTAATCCTTTGATGGAATGGATTAATTAACAAAAAATATGCTGGTTTATTTGGCATTTTATGTTCCTCTGTCTCTGTTTCTTTGTGTGTGTGTGTGTGTGTGTGTGCATGTGTGTGTGTGTGTGTGTGTGTGTGTGTGTGTGTGTGTGAGAGAGAGAGAGAGAGAGAGAGAGAGAGGGAGGGAGGGAGAGAGAGAAAGCAAACTTATTTACGGTACTTAATGGTCATCATTATTGTCTGTACGACAGGTTACTAAAATTCAAGTCCTTCACTGTCCTGGCGATGTTGTTCAATATGACAAGTCTGATTTATGCACAAATACATACAACATGTTAATGACAGTAAACGCTACAGAACTGACGCTTCAGAATTCACATATATGCATTTTATTTTCACTGATATGCTTTCCGTAGTGTATCTACACTCGATACAAACTGATGTAAAAGTGTGTGTGTGTATGTGCATGTATTTGTGTTGATTTGACGTTAAATCTATATCAGATGTCATCCGTACAGTGTTATATGTATTTAATATAACGTAAGTGCAAACGCAGTCTGTATAGTTTGAACAAATATGGTTAGCAGAAGGACGTTGACAGTAGCAGGCACATTGTACTTATCAGACATGCATTTAAAAAATTTGCGCATTACTTTACTCGTATGATCTAGTCATATTTAATTAGAAATTTAGTCCTATGATCTAGTCATATTTAATTATAAATTTAGTCCTATGATCTAGTCATATTTAATTATAAATTTTAGTCTATGATCTAGTCATATTTAATTATAAATTTAGTCTATGATCTAGTCATATTTAATTATAAATTTAGTCCTATGATCTAGTCATATTTAATTAGAAATTTAGTCCTATGATCTAGTTATAATTAATTATAAATTTAGTCTATGAACTAGTTATAATTAATTATAAATTTAGTATATGATCTAGTCATATTTAATTAGAAATTTAGTGCAATGATCTAGTCATTTTTATTTATAAATTTAGTCGTATGATCCAGTCATATTTAAATATAAATTTAGTATATGATCTAGTTATAATCAATTATAAATTTAGTCTATGATCTGGTCATATTTAATTATAAATTTAGTCCTATGATCTAGTCATATTTAAGTATAAATTTAGTCCTATGATCTAGTTATAATTAATTATAAATTTAGTCTATGATCTAGTCACATTTAATTATAAATTTAGTCTATGATCTAGTCATATTTAATTAGAAATTTAGTCCTATGATCTAGTCATATTTAATTATAAATTTAGTCTATGATCTAGTCATATTTAATTATAAATTTAGTCCTATGATCTAGTCATATTTAATTATAAATTTAGTCCTATGATCTAGTTATAATTAATTATAAATTTAGTCTATGATCCAGTCATATTTAATTATAAATTTAGTCTATGATGTAGTCATATTTAATTAGAAATTTAGTCCTATGATCTAGTTATAATTAATTATAAATTTAGTCTATGATCTAGTCATATTTAATTAGAAGTTTAGTCCTATGATCTAGTTATAATTAATTATAAATCTAGTCTATGATCTAGTCACATTTAATTATAAATTTAGTCCTATGATCTAGTTATAATTAATTATAAATTTAGTCTATGAACTAGTTATAATTAATTATAAATTTAGTCTATGATCTAGTCATATTTAATTATAAATTTAGTCCTATGATCTAGTCATATTTAATTATAAATTTAGTCCTATGATCTAGTTATAATTAATTATAAATTTAGTCTATGATCTAGTCATATTTAATTATAAATTTAGTGTATGATCTAGTCATATTTAATTAGAAGTTTAGTCCTATGATCTAGTTATAATTAATTATAAATTTAGTCTATGATCTAGTCACATTTAATTATAAATTTAGTCCTATGATCTAGTTATAATTAATTATAAATCTAGTCCATGATCTAGTCACATTTAATTATAAATTTAGTCCTGTGATCTAGTTATAATTAATTATAAATTTAGTCTATGATCTAGTCATATTTAATTAGAAATTTAGTGCAATGATCTAGTCATTTTTATTTATAAATTTAGTCGTATGATCCAGTCATATTTAAATATAAATTTAGTATATGATCTAGTTATAATCAATAATAAATTTAGTCTATGATCTAGTCATATTTAATTATAAATTTAGTCCTATGATCTAGTCATATTTAAGTATAAATTTAGTCCTATGATCTAGTTATAATTAATTATAAATTTAGTCTATGATCTAGTCACATTTAATTATAAATTTAGTCGTATGATCTAGTCATATTTAGATATAAATTTCGTATATGATCTAGTTATAATCAATTATAAATTTAGTCTATGATCTAGTCATATTTAATTATAAATTTAGTCCTATGATCTAGTTATAAATTGCCCGCTGAACTTAGACACAAATACACAGTGATCACATTCAAGAGGGCTCTTAAAACTCACTTATTTCGGCTGCAAGAACAGACTTAAAGACCTAATAATGTTTCCTACCTTAAATGTTCTCAGCATGTTTTATTTTTAATGTTTTCTAATTCCATGGTGCTTGTCTTTATAATCATATCATTATATGTTTTTTATCCTATAGGTGTTGTCTAATGTTGTAAAGCGCTTAGAGCTTCTAAAGATTAGGCGCTACACAAAGTCCTCATTATTATTATTATTATTATTATTATTGTTAATTTAGTTATAAATTTAGTCATATGATCTAGTCATATTTAATTAGACATTTAGTCATATGATCTAGTTAAATTTAATTACAAATTTAGTCTATTATCTAATTATATTTAATTACAAATTTAGCCCAACGATCTAGTCATATTTAATTACAAATTTAGTCCTACGATCTAGTCATATTTAATTCCAAATTTAGTCATACGATCTAGTCATATTTAATTATAAATTTAGTCGTATGATCTGGTCATATTTGATTAAAAGTTTAGTCTATGATCTAGTTTTAATTAATTATAAATTTAATCTACGATCTAGTTATAATTAATAATAAATTTAGTCTATGATCTAGTCATATTTAATTAAAAGTGTAGTCGTATGATCTAGTTATATTTAATTAAAAATTTAGTCATATGATCTAGGAATATTTAATTAGAAATTTAGTTCTATGATCTAGTTATATTTAATTACAAATTTAGTCATATGATCTAGTAATATTTAATTAGAAATTTAGTCCTATGATCTAGTTAAATTTAATTATAAATTTACTCCCATGATCTACTGACATTTAATTATAAATTTAGTCATATGATCAAGTTGTATTTATTTATGAATTTACTCCTATGATCTAGTCATATTTAATTATAAATTTAGTTCTATGATCTAGTTATAATTAATTATAAATTTAGTCTATGATCTAGTCATATTTAATTATAAATTTAGTCCTATGATCTAGTCATATTTAATTGTAAATTTAGTCCTATGATCTAGTTATTTAATTATAAATTTACTCCTATGATCTAGTCATATTTAGTATAAATTTAGTCCTATGATCTAGTTATATTTAATTATAAAATAGTCGCATGATCAAGTTATATTTAATCATAAATTTACTATGATCCATTTATGCTTAATTATAAATTTAGTCCTATGAACTAGTTATATTTAATTATAAATTTAGTCCTATGATCTAGTTATATTTAATTATAAATTTAGTCCTATGATCTAGTTATATTTAATTGTAAATTTAGTCCTATGATCTAGTTATATTTAATTATAAATTTAGTCCTATGATCTAGTTATATTTAATTATAAATTTAGTCCTATGATCTAGTTATATTTAATTGTATATTTAGTCCTATGATCTAGTTATTTAATTATAAATTCAGTCGTATGATCTAGTCATATTTAATTATAAATTAAGTCGTATGATCTAGTCATATTTAGTATAAATTTAGTCCTATGATCTAGTTATATTTAAATGTAAATTTAGTCCTATGATCTAGTTATATTTAATTGTAAATTTAGTCCTATGATCTAGTTATTTAATTATAAATTTAGTCATATGAACTAGTTATATTCAATTATAAATTTAGTCCTATGATCTAGAGATATTTAATTGTAAATTTAGTTCTATGATCTAGTTATTTAACTATAAATTTAGTCATATGAACTGGTTTTATTTAATTATAAATTTAGTCCTACGCTCTAGTTATATTTAATTGTAAATTTAGTCCTATGATCTAGTCATTTAATTATAAATTTAGTCCTATGATCTAGTTATATTTAGTTGTAAATTTTGTCCTATGATCTAGTTATTTAATTATAAATTTAGTCCTATGATCTAGTTATTTAATTATAAATTTAGTCATATGAACTAGTTATATTTAATTATAAATTTAGTCCTATGATCTAGAGATATTTAATTGTAAATTTAGTCCTATGATCTAGTCATTTAATTATAAATTTAGTCATATGAACTAATTATATTTAATTATAAATTTAGTCCTATGATCTAGTTATTTAATTATAAATTTAGTCCTATGATCTAGTTATATTTAATTATAAATTTAGTCCTATGATCTAGTTATATTTAATTGTAAATTTAGTCCTATGATCTAGTTATTTAATTATAAGTTTAGTCATATGAACTAGTTATATTCAATTATAAATTTAGTCCTATGATCTAGAGATATTTAATTGTAAATTTAGTTCTATGATCTAGTTATTTAACTATAAATTTAGTCATATGAACTAGTTTTATTTAATTATAAATTTAGTCCTATGATCTAGTTATATTTAGTTGTAAATTTAGTCCTATGATCTAGTTATTTAATTATAAATTTAGTCCTATGATCTAGTTATATTTAGTTGTAAATTTTGTCCTATGATCTAGTTATTTGATTATAAATTTAGTCCTATGATCTAGTTATTTAATTATAAATTTAGTCATATGAACTAGTTATATTTAATTATAAATTTAGTCCTATGATCTAGAGATATTTAATTGTAAATTTAGTCCTATGATCTAGTTATTTAATTATAAATTTAGTCATATGAACTAGTTATATTTAATTATAAATTTAGTCCTAGGATCTAGAGATATTTAATTGTAAATTTAGTCCTATGATCTAGTCATTTAATTATAAATTTAGTCATATGAACTAGAGATATTTAACCATAAATTTAGTCCTATGATCTTGTTATTTAGTTATAAATTTAGTCTATGATCTAGTTATATTTAACTATAAATTTAGTCCTATGATCTAGTTATTTAATTATAAATTTAGCCTATGATCTAGTTATATTTAACTATAAATTTAGTCCTATGAACTAGTTATATTTAATCAAAAATTTAGTAATGTGATCTAGTTATATTTACTTATAAATTTACCGCTATAATCTAGAGATATTTAATTATAAATTTAGTCATATGATCTAGTTGTATTTATTTATAAATTTACTCCTATGATCTAGTAATATTTAATTATAAATTTAGTCATATGATCTAGTTGTATTTAATTATAAATTCAGTCTATGATCTAGTTGTATTCAATTATAAATTTAGTTCTACGATCTAGTCATATTTAATTATAAATTTAGTTCTATGATCTAGTTATATTTAATTATAAATTTACTCCTATAATCTACAGATATTTAATTATAAATTTAGTCGTATGGTCTTGTCATGTTTGATTATAAGTTTAGTCTATGATCTAGTTATAATTAATTATAAATTTAGTCCTATGAACTAGTTATATTTAATTACAAATTTAGTCTATGATTTTGTTATATTTAATTACAAATTTAGTCTATGATCTAGTTATATTTAATTCTAAATTTAGTCCTACGATCTAGATATATTTCATTATAAATTTACGCCTATGATCTACTTATATTTCATTATAAATTTAGTCCATTGATCTAGAGATATTTCGTTATAAATTTACTCGTATGACCTAGTTATATTTAATTCTAAATTTACTCCTATGATCTGGAGATGTTTAATTATAAATTTACTCCTTTGGTCAAGAGATATTTAATCATAAATTTACTCCTATGATCTAGAGATATTTAATTATAAATTTACTCCTATGATCTAGAGATATTTAATTATAAATTTACTCCTATGTTCTAGAGATATTTAATTATAAATTTACTCCTATGATCTAGAGATATTTAATTATAAATTTACTCCTATGTTCTAGAGATATTTAATTATAAATTTACTCCTATGATCTAGAGATATTTAATTATAAATTTAGTGGTATGATCTGCTGATATTTCATTTTCTTCAGTTTGCCGAAAGCGCCAAGTCAACATTTTAATCTGCTCAAAGACTTAAAACTGTTACGAATGTTTCACTAATGCCACGAAAATAAGTGTAGACAATACTGACACATCATTTGAACAGAATGATTATAGGATTTCGAAAAAAAACTAGAGGAAGAAAATATTGGCAGCATGTGTGCACATCATTTGACCTAAATGATCCGATATTATTTGAACAGTACCACGTCAGCCATTTCATGAGAATATTGCATGTATTCAGAACACCATTTCTATACAAAAGCCTGTACCCAAATTCTAAAGGGTAACGTAATAATAAGAACACCGTAAAATGATTGCAGTTATTAGCTTGAACCCTGAAGTGTTGTAAGTACTCTGCTGTTTCTGTACTTCAACTGGATAAATAATTTAATGAGTTTCAACTGTATAAATAATTTAATGATTTTCAACTGTATAAATAATTAAATGATTTTCAACTGCATAACTAATTTAATGATTTTCAACAAATAATTTAATGATTTTCAACTGCAAAAATAATTTAATAATTTTCAGCTGTATAAATAATTTAATGATTTTCAACTGTATAAATAATTTAATAATCTTCGACTGTATATATAATTTAATAATTTTAAACTGTATAAATAATTTAATGATTTTCAACTGCATAAATAATTTAATAATTTTCAACTGTATAAATAATTTTATGATTTTCAACTACATAAATAATTTAATAATTTTCAACTGTATTAATTAAATGATTTGTAATAATCTGAATCTCTGCCAGATAAATGTAGAAATTACAACAGTAACATATGTCAAATTCTTCAACAGCTTATATCAGTTTTTGAATATAGGGTGCATAGTTATTTGCATGATAGACTTACGCATCAGTTGCTTTTATTTTACTGACACGTGTAACAATCATTCATTTTGATACACAGGAAAGAGAGTGAAAGAGAGTGGTCTGAATCATGAGTGTAGTATGTGACAACTTAGGTCCACAATTCACAAAAATCATTTTTAGCTTGCTAATCAAATACTGCAGAGATTATTACAGAGAAGTCTGTTGAAAATTTACGCTGACTGAATGGATAAATGGAACGCAAAGAGCATATTTGAACAAAAAAATAAAAAAATAAAAATAAAAAAACAAACCCGTACATATGTTATGACCCTAAGAGAACTTACAATATCGATGAACAAACCAAATAAAAATAAGATCTAAAGAGATGTTTTAAATATATGTAAGATAAAATATCCAATATTGTGTTCAAAGTAATGAGTCCACTGAACGTAATCATCCTGTGTGAAGATACATTTCATACGTTTACATATACAACAAGCGTGTGAAAAAGTGAGTAATCGAATCATTACTTATATGCATCACATTTAGTAAAACGTATTAGCCCCAGCTTACATTAGAACTGATTCACAAACATTGAACTTTCTAGAAAAGACATCGAATAGTATATAAATCAATGCTTAGCAAATACAAAATATAAAATCAATAACGTTATAAGTAAAGTTCAGTATTTACTTTTCTTTTGTCATGGTGACCTCACAGCATTTAGAAAAGTTCTGTAAGATTCGAAATCGCCGACACAAGCAACGATCCTAACGATCTTTTGAATTTTTAATATCGTTTTGGTCTTACATTATTTTGGTTGTTCTAAAATCATTTATTAAAATATAAAGATTATTGAATAGTATCGGTGAGACAAATCAGCGAAAAGAAACAGACCGATGTAAATCATGTCAATGATTTCAGAACTACTGTGACCTCTTATTTTTAATGAATTTTAAAATGGCATTCTTTTTTAAATTTCTATTCTTGACTCATTGTTTGACAGTCTGCTTTTTACGATGTTAATTTTATTAACTGAAGTTAAGGAAGCTTTAAATATGCAAGACGCAAATATAATTTCCTCATTCAAACCAGTCTATAAAAGTATATTAGAGATATTATATTTAAAAATAGTTTTTCGTAATCTATTTGAATATTTACATGCCTAGTTGTCTAAATAATTTCTTTTGTCATCTGTTCGGTCCATTAGATTGTATTGCGCTTGTAATGAAACCAATCCTTGTACAACTGTTTTAAAATCCGCTTCCCTTAGACCAGACCTAGATGATAGAACCAAAACAGACATCTCATAACATCCTGTCGGCGGTGAGGCGCCGTAGCGGAAAAAAGCTGGTCCAATGAGGAAGTTGGTGTTGAAATTTCGATATCGTATGTCGAAAAATCAAATATCACGCGTTAGATCAAATTGCATGTCCTTAAAGTTCCATTTTCTAGATCGAGAGTTTAGATTTAATTATACAGTGGTGGTTTAAAGTTCTATTTCCTATGTTGACGTTTTACAGTGTATATCTTGAATTACACAGACGGTGGTTGAAATTTCAATATCATATGTCGAGAATCCCTAATTCACACCTTGTATGTAACTGTTTGTGATGAAAGTTCCATTTCGTATGACGAGTATTTAGATTTCATCTGTTGAATTTCACAGCAACGAGAAGCAGATTTCTTGTTTAAAAATAACGCGGTCCGGTCACGAGAGCGACCTCTAACGAAGAAACTCATAGTAATTATCGACCTGTGAATGTTAACTTTCAAACTGTCAATGCATGAAATGTAATGGCGCCTCATAAATGAATAAACGAATGATTTATCTTAATACTCGATATTATTTTGAATTGTTAAAGTGGACATTATGTAATGTTACTTTTAACATCAACACATCATTTCACCATATATATATAAATCTGATAAGCACAATAAAATGTCCAACCACCGCTGTGTAATTCAACAGATACAATCTAAAAACTCAACATATGAAATGGAACTGTCATCACAATCAATGTGATTCAACATGTTAATTTGAAACTCTCGACATATGACATTAAAATGTCAACAACAGCCGTGTAATTCAGAAGATACAATTAAAATAAATCGACATTAGGCATCGAATTTTCAACCAGCGCTGTGTAATTCAACAGATGAAATCTAAATACTCAACATATGAAATAGAACTTTCAACATTAACTTTTTGAACCAATACGTATATTAGGAATTCTCGACGTATGACATTGAAATTTCAACCGCCACCATGTATTTCAAACGACACGATCTTAAACCTCGACATAGAAAATACAACTTTCAATCACTACTGTTTAGTTCAACAGATACAATCTAAAATCTCGACCAAGAAAATTGAACTTTAAGGACAAACATTCTTGATACAACACGTATAATTGGAACTCGGGACATGCGACATTACAATTTCAACGGCAACGTTCTGATTGGACCAGCTTTTGTCCGCTACGGCGCCTCATAGTCGGCAAGGATTGCGTGACAATAAGTGATTGCAAGATCGGGTGACAGCCAGTGTTCCAAGTCTTGTGCATGGAGAAAGATAATATGGTGACGGCACGAAATTTGCATACAAACTTGTCATGCGTTTTGAGGTTTTCAAAATTGCACGCTAGTATTGCGTATTCATGTTTTCGAACGAAGGCAACTGAATCTTTCTTTTACCGCCTTGTTATTTCAAATGAAGAAATTCTCACTTCATTTGCAGCAAATATGTACGTCTAGGGAGAAAACCAGAAGATGAAACATGAATATGGGATATGATGCCTGTAGTTGTTAGATATTTATAGAAATGTGAAATCATCTCCAAGAATTCAAGTTAGGCCTCTGCAAATGAAGCGTATATTGGAAACCAATCTATTGTTGGAAAAGAACTGATCACGAAAATATTTTACAAAATTAATTATATTTAGCATCAGTGACCCTAGTCTTCATTTGAAGATTTGTTCCAGGTATAATAGTGCAGACATAAGTGACAGAGATAAAAAAAGAATCCCAAAAAGATCAACAACACAAAAACAGAAACAAACAACTTTCATACTAAAATGCATCAGAGTATGTTAGATTGTTCTTGAGATATGCTATGTAAAAGCAATATCCCATGTGAAGCCGTGCAGTTAATTGACAAACGCTATAACTTGTCCAAAATGGGGTTGACGCGACTGAACTCATAACAAGCAAATCGTTGTCTTAAGACCATGTTTGTACCAAATCTGAATCAGAATATTGTGAAGGATTTCTCAGCTATGCAGGTTTAAAGGATCTGCTAAATATTGACTGTGAAAAGGAAAGAACTTCAAAGTGAACATCTCGGTGTAATAGGTAATTCACCTAACCAATAGCATTCATTTAGGAAGTAGGGTTTCAGAGCTATACTTGTTGGAAGCATCATTCCATGTGAAGATAACATGTCAAAGACCACACTGCTCTGTACCCTACACTGGCTATCCATTCGATCCAGAATCAAACACAAAATTTGTTCTCTGTGCTACGTTTCACTGACGGACTCCAGTCCAACAGACCTATCCGACGTTATCCATGTGTAGACACCAGCAAGATACTTACGCTCCTCTTCTGACAATCGTATACTCATTATTCTCACTATGAAAACAGTCATATGGACAGCGTTCTTTTGCATACCAGGGCCCACCAACGTGGAATGAATTGCCCACTGAACTTAGACACAAAGACACAGTGATCCCATTCAAGAGTGCTCTCAGAACTCACTTATTTCGACTGCAAGAACAAACTTAAAGACCTAATAATGTTTCCTACCTTAAATATTTTCAGCATGTTTTTTTATGTTACCTAATTTCATGGTGTTTGTTTTTGTAATCATATCATTATATATGTTTTTTATCTGATAGGTGTTGTCTGATGTTGTAAAGCGCTTAGAGTTTCTAAAGATTAGGCGCTATACAAAGTCCTCATAATTATTATATATATATATATATATATATATATATATATATATATATATATATATATATATATATATATATATATATATACTTTAGATGCAATCGAATAAGAATAAGAATGGATGATTAAAACAGTCATTCTATTAACTGCATTTATTTCTACTCTTGTTTTATATAAATGTATTGTTACAGAACTTTTGGATAAAAATATGTAGATTATAAGGACATTTTAATTTATTTGACGAGGTGACGATAATAGAACGCACTTTATTGTGGAAGCAGTGAGATCAGTTTGACTAAACTGTCTTTGTTATAGGACTTTAAACGCTCCCCCCCCCCCGACCGCTCCGGTGGCCTAGTGGTTAGAGTGTCTGCCTCGGAAGCGGGAGGTCGTGGTTCGATACCCAGCCGAGTCATACCAAAGACCTACAAAAATGGTACTAACAGCTGCCTCGCTTGGCGCTCAGCATTAAGAGGTTAGTGTTAGGACTGGTCGGCCTGGTGTCAGGATAATGTGACTGGGTGGGACATCATGGTATATGTCTGTGGCATGATACCACAGTGCTAGACATCACTAGAAACTATCACACTGCAGACATCGTAGCAATATGACTGGAAAATTGTTAAAGCTACGTTAAGAATCCAAATCACACACACACACACACACACACACACACACACACATCCCCCCACCCGATTATACCAATTACTTTATCTGAATTATTGTCATCTCTAGTTACTAAAACGGATGTACTCTTTGTCAACCAGTCTGCACCTCAGTCGTTGATAATCTTTTATCGTACATAGTTTTCTTACACAAGACCGCGAATAGTTTTTGTGTCATGTTCTTGATGAATCTGTATTATATACTTACATGGACTTAGATTTAATGTCCAATATTCATATGGTGACTACATGTATTCGCTTAGGATGGATTACCTGCGATTTATTAACTTTTTTAAAGCAATTAACAACTGATGTATTTCCGTCTCATACACATGTTAACTGTTGCTTTCATGTAGAGAAAATATACCGTAAAGTTTTGACTAATCAATTCTGATAATGTACGTACTCCTAATTAACTCTTTGTCAGTAACTCTAGTTCATTAACACCATATATGCCTCGTGATTCATCACTGGTAGAATTTACATCATGGCAATGGATAACCATTTCAATGCTTTGATAAGAAGGAGCAATAACTCTTTTTGATAATGAATTTTGTACCAATTATATTTTATTTACCTTTAAAGCTTCCTTGTAACTGTTGTGGACACATAAATACTCATCCCGCTGTTATAATGTATAGCATACATGTTGAAAATGAAATCCGATCTGAAGACACATCAAGGCAATTTTCCTTTTTCTTCGTTGCTGATCACTAAACATGCCATTATTTATGTATTATCATATGCCACTTTATCTTACTTCTCACCTTTAATTACTGTTACTTTCAGTTATTACCGTATTTTTATAATATTGATCGTACTTTTCTGAATATAAAGATGCAATGAATGAAAGAATGAATGAATGAATGAATGAATGAATGAATGAATGAATCAGTCAGTCAATCAACCAATCAATCAATCAATCAATCTATCAATCAATCATGTCGACTGCAATATCAGAATTGTAGAAATCGCTAGTACATGTATATTAATCTCCGTTTAAAATAAGTTATAAAATCATAGACGTTTACCAAAATTACTTCTATAAAGGAGACAAATATGAAGTCATAGACGCTATAACAAGAATATGAACTGTTTCACTATTTTGCCCCTTTCTATTAAGCAATAAAAACTGAATTATGACTTTATAAGATGTCTTTTATATGTTTTTCATGCATAAAAAGAAGAGATAGATTAAATACATTCATCCAAGGTTATATAAATGTATACCTGCATTTATGCTCAGTAGCTCTTGTATAACTGAAAGACACCTTAGGAACATACATTGTTTGTTTCTATTTATTACTGAAAACTTAAACCACAAATTGTTGGATGGGCCTCTCCAAGCCCTTTGTTTTGAAGGGAAACGACATAGTTGCGAATCGAATGATTATTCATGAATTTGTTTATAAACAACATGTAATTATTTTAGATTTCCAATTATAACGAAAAGTATAAATAATTATAAATAATTATAACTATTTATAACTAATCTGGCTCTTACGCAAGTTTCTCAGCACAAAAAGTGTTGTTATGTTGGAAACTTACAAGGAATGGATAACACACATGCTTGACATTGGAAGAATATGCATTATTTTATAATGGTTGAACAACTTATGTATACAAAACGCCACTGAATGGATCATATTTAGCAAAGAACGCATCAATTGGTTACTTATGAAAATAATCAATGCATACACCTTCCCCCTACCCATAAATTCGTTTGTTTGACAGATAAAACTCAATACAAATGTGTGGCTACAAAAGCTAAAAAAGGAGATTATTATCAGGTGAAGAGGAGAAAAGTATTAAGGAATAATGCAGGTGAATTGGGAGCTTTTATACTGGTCTATATTTTCAAGGAATGTGTATACCACATGCATTTAAAATAAAATGGAATTTAAAGCGTTGGTATAAAGCAAATTGATATAACAAGCTGTGATCCGCCCATACCGCAATAATACAAATATATAAACATTCTTTCAACTGCACTCCTATAGATCAATGATGAATTTCTACTTATTCTTTAATCATAAATGACACATGAAAATAACGACAAAAATATTAATAGTCCCTGTTTTTTTAAATGAAATTAACATGGTGCACAATTTCATCGGAATCCTTTCTTTTTTCCATTCCCCTTTCTCCTCTCATGCGTAAGGGACAAATAAGTAAAATTCTGAAGCGAGAGGGAAAAACATATTGCGCTGGACGAAAACATTAAATCTGAACTTGTACGAAGTAACCTAAAGTAATCTGATTCGTCGTAACGGGATGCTTACGCTTTCCTTGGGATCTATCTAGTGTTCATAATATCACTGATACATAGTTGCAATATCCGGTCGATACTAGGCCTGTATGTTAAATTTGTCGGTTACGAGGCACACATACGGTAGCGAATTTAATGCTTTGCTGTTGTTTTTCTTAAACCTATTATAATATTCTAAAAATCGATTATTAATTGTTAAATATAAAAATGTTCAAATGGTCGCCCCCCCCCCCCCCGGATTATCGTAGCTAGATACGGGAGTAGTGAATGGGGCCACCCTAGCCTCAATGGGAATTATCATTACAGAGACCCCTGGGCCACTCTAGCCTCAACGGAAAATTAACATGGAGAAAAATCGTGGGCCACTCTAGCCTCAAGGGGAATTTAACATGGGAAATAGTCTTGGGCTACTCTAGCCTCAAGGGGAATTGAACATGGAGAAAAAACCCTGGGCCACTCTAGCCTCAAGGGGAATTGAACATGGGGGAATAAAGTGTGGGTCTATCTAGGGACAAGGGGAACTGAACATATGGAAATTGAACATGGTGGATCTGTATAGCGTCAAGGGGAATTGAACATGGTGGGACTGTCTAGGGACAATGATGATAGAGGGTCAAACACAACAGAGACAGAGACATACATACAGTAGTACAAGCGTGAGATTTATATATAAAGCATTACCAAGACCTGAAATCTTGATGGGGTGTTCAAAAATTTGCATAATTGTAATGATGCTATAAATAGCGATAATCAAGGAAACGCTCAACGACAAAATGGATGTGACTAAAAGTAACGTTAAAATGACGAAATTGTCCCAGAATTTAAAGGAAAATAAACATATCCCCGAAAATTAAGTTACAATGGTTTAGACTAAAATGGATAAAATTAGTAACTACTTACAATATCAACTTCTGTGACGATCGTGGATAAATACCTATGTATCTATAATCAGCTGAAATTCCTATGAAATCCCACTATCTATTTATAGCTCCAACTTGTGGGTTTTTCCTTTGGAAAATCCCACTATCTTTTTATAGCCTCAGCTTGAGTGACGTTCCTGTTTATGAATTCTAGTATATATTTATAGCTACAAAATGTGGAAATCCCCAAGTCGATATTTATAGTCTCAAAATTTCCAGCGTCAGTGACGTCACTGTACTGAACACTAGGGATAAACGGCAACAGTGTTGCAAGTGGCTGACCTGAATACGCGCTACTGTAGGTAGGTAGGTAGAGTGTATCTGATAGGCATAAAGTGAGTTTTATAGGGACAAACAGAGACCAATACACACACACACACACACACAACATACGCGCGCAGACACACTCTCACACACACACACACACACACACACACACACACTATAAAATGGATAAAATTAGTAACTACTTACAATATCAACTTCTGTGACAATCGTGGATAAATACCTATGTATCTATAATCAGCTGAAATTCCTATGAAATCCCACTATCTATTTATAGCTCCAACTTGTGGGTTTTTCCTTTGGAAAATCCCACTATCTTTTTATAGCCTCAGCTTGAGTGACGTTCCTGTTTATGAATTCTAGTATATATGTATAGCTACAAAATGTGGAAATCCCCAAGTCGATATTTATATCTCAAAATTTCCAGCGTCAGTGACGTCACTGTACTGAACACTAGGGGATAAATGGCAACAGTGTTGCAAGTGGCTGACCTGAATACGCGCTACTGTAGGTAGGTAGGTAGAGTGTATCTGATAGGGATAAAGTGAGTTTTATAGGGACAAACAGAGACCAATACACACACACACACACACACACACACACACACACAAACACAACATACGCGCGCAGACATACGCACACACACACATACACACATACACACACACAGAGGGAAGAGGAAAAAAGAAACCCCAAATATACTATCAACACAGAAGGGAGATAATACAAACCCCAAATATACTATCAACACAGAAGGGAGATGATACAAACCCCAAAATAAACTATCCACACAAACGTACGCGAACTCATACAAACCCCAAATATACTATCAACACAGAGTGAAGAAGAAAAAGTTTTTTGAAAGCACCTAAGCCCTCACCTGCAATGACCAACTCTGCCAAACACCTACACCCCCCACTCCCAACACTACAAAACCCATTTAACCCGTTATTTTATGGCATCAGTGTGTGATTTAGGAAACATCAAGACACAAAATGATGGACGAATAGACTGACTATTGTTTACGGACTTGCATGCCTAAAGAGCGTGCGTGAAGGAAAACATCCTTCCATTTCAATTCTAACTAAAATGTGATCCAGAGGGATAGAGAGAGGTGAAAGAGCACAATTTCATAAAGTGTGAGTAAAAACAAAACACGCCTTCCTTATTATACAATGTCAAGACCAAGAGACACTTACGTTTTCTTTCTGGTCTATTCTCTTTTAGAAGGTAGTATGAAATTTCACATCAGGGCCAACGCATCTGCTCACATTGTCAATTTTTCCATTTCCATGTCTTTACTGGCACAAGTTCTTCATCATCTTCAATTTCTTCTTCTTCTGAATCCCTCTTCTCTGTTTCGTCTTGTTTCTGTTTCTTCTCTTTTCTCGTAGGGCACTCTGAATTCCAGTGTCCTTTCTCCTGACAACGATATTAGGTATCTTGACTTTTGTCTCTCTTTCTTAGACGAAGCAGGTATTCTGGAGACAAATACACATTTACCTTTGCAGATATAGCAAACTTCATTAGCACACACTTTCGTATGACTCTCATCAAATCAACGACCAAAAGAGTAAGTTTTGTTGCCACTTTCGCATGTGAATTATGCTTTCGTATGACTTTTAGCAAATATTTGACCAGCAGGTCGATCTGTGCTGACTCTTCCATCTTCTTGATCGTTTGAGAGTGGAATGAATACTCTGACGCTAAGACACTCTCCTTATATACAGGGACCTGCTGCGTATGAAGCCTAGTCAAATGTAATTTTGCAATAAGATGAAACGATTTCATTGAGGAAGTAAAAGGCAATGATGTACCGTATCGCCTCACACAAAACCTGAAGTGTTAGCTCAGATCCGTGTCAGCGATTTCGAAGACGACATAACTGAGCTTTCATCAATGCTCTCCATTTATACCACAAAACCACGAGTCCTGATTCACGCCAAAAGAAATTTCGTTCGGTCCATAAAAAATAGTATCACATCTGAGAAACGCAAAAACGAACTTCCAGAAAACTGAGAACGACGGCTTACACCTACAACGTGAAATGTGTGAGTTCAAGTAGTGGGTAAAACTTAGTCAAATTAAATTTTTATAGTCAAGACGAAACGATCTCTTTTCGAAGAAGAAAGCAGACACCAAGCGACAATGGCGATCCGTGTCACACAACACTTTTCAAAATGTATATGATCAGAGGTTTGTTCTAGCGATCTGCACGGTTAAATTAAATGTTGATGTATTTTGCAATAAGACGGACACAATTTCCATGGGATCGCCCATGGAACCATTGTTCGTGCATTAGTTTAATTTTTTAAATTTTTTTTTATATAAATCGCCTATAGGATAGACCCAGTAAAGCATGGCCATTCTCGTCACTGTGTGAATAGCTACTCAAGTCAATTCAAAGTGAACGCGGTAAGAAAATAAGTATAGCCAATGAAATGGCTTACAACGGGTGATGCTTTGTTTTGTTCTAGGACTGTGTGGCATAATAATCCCTATGTTCTTGCGTTGTTACCATTACAGTGCAGACAGACTGAAATGTGAACTTACAAGCCCTCTTTGTGTGCGTTGTACCATTTCTTCTTACCACATCAAAATACTGAGCGTCACAGTATTGGTTCGCGTTTTCAAGCTGACCATTTTTTTTATATCTCACTTAAACATTTTAACATAAACGCTCACACTCACATCGGTAGAGTCAGAACAGACGTGTTACAGTATTGAGGGGCATGTTATCCTTTTGTTTTTGTTTTTTTCAAACTAATGAATTTGGGGTTTGTATGAAGTAAAGAACCGAAAGTACAGTGAAACTCAAGGATGATGACCCAATCTGTCTGTCTATTGATGCGTGTATTTACTTAAGAAGAAATATGACCTCCAAAACACAAAGAGATACGGCAAGCATGATAAGAATGAACATAACGATGTTTTCCTTCACGCCCGTGTAATTTAGAGTTTCAATCCTCTTTGAAAACAAACTTGGTCTCCTTTTGTAGGGCTTGAAATAATAAAAAACCTGAAAAAATCTTAAGCACTTTGCTATAGATAATTTCATCAACAGACTAAACAACATAAATGCCGTTACAACACTAGAAAGCCTTAAATCTTCTATCAAAAAGAAATGCATCAAAAAATTAAAGATTAACGATAACTAACCAATGAAACCGAATTTAACAAAGGCAGTGACATGTGAAGAAATGTCTCTCACTTTGGAAAGGTAGGCGAATGTACTCTGTCATGAACCATCAACTTGAAAAAAATTATAAACAGAGAGAAACCTGAATTCAAAATTCAGTTGTTTTTTTCTTCAAAATTGTTTCGTTTCTTTTTTCTTTTTTTGGAACAAATCTAAGCACTAATATAGAGTGGAAAAGGGAAAATGCACATACAAGCTTTGATATTTCTGAAAAAATGAGGGGATATTCCTAACGTTCATAACCACCTATATATGCTTGGACTTGTCTGTGACTTATCCACAAAACAAGATGTACATATTTCTGGTCAAGCTGCAAGTGTGTGCGTGTTTTTGAAAATGGTAAAAATTGGATATACAATTTTCTCGTGAAACTTATAAAGTGAAGAGTCTGTGCAAGTGTCAAAAGCCAAAGTCATATAAGTTTTGTATTTTGTACGGCTTGTAAAGATTTCCACTTTAGAAAATGTGAAGTATCACAAGTTATTATCACAAACAAAAGTGGAACATAGGGGCTTGCAAGAAAGAAAATAACCCAGACAGTTGGTGTCATCAAGAGTGCTAGAGACGGTACCCGAACTTGCTTGCTTGCTTACTTGAATTAAAGTGATTTTCGCTCTAATGGAGTCATATATCACTGGTTTAATAACGCACCGCGTGATTTTTAATTACTCCTGGGGAAGGAAAGAGAGCCTCATCCCCCAGGCTTTTATGTACTCACAGACTACTTTTAAATTTAGCCACTCAGGTGTAGGACTAACTAGTCCTTAACAACCTGACTGAAAGGATTTAAACATGAGTGGGAATAGTCTCACCACACACTCATTTTTCTGTCCGAGCGTGGTAAAGGAGGGAAAAGGTGCTCAGCAAGACAGCCATGGGTGTTAAGTACTCAACAAAACGCTAGCCCGTACTTATTTCAAATCAAGTCCCGTTTTTGCTAATGGACAGTAAAAAGTACCAATAATGTGTTAACCACTTGTGCAATTAGTTCAAATCTAACGATTCTGTTAAATTTCCTACTTCCTAACATATCTATCTAATATTAGTACTTAGTGTACATAAAAATAGCCATACTGATCTTATTTAAATTATTATGTCTAAGCGACATATACCAGTTTGGTCACTGTTAGGTTTAAAAAGTTAAGTTTGTTGCGGTGTTCCAATGGGTCAAGTTTGTTTCGAGAATAGTTTAGTCAAGGAGGGATACCAAGCCAAATATGGTTCCCTAGTTAATAAAAAACAATCTTTTGGAGCCCTAAAAAAGGCTGTTTTTTTCTGTTAGAAGGTAATACGTCTCTCTTTTGCTTTCACGTTCTTTCCCGCACTCCTAGTCTCATGATTCTTGATATCAGGAAATGCGTAGCCATGATGGGCGGCAATGTAAGCAGCGGCTTCTACCAGTTGACTGAGGGGGTATCCAGTGTAGGTTTGTCTGTAGAATTGGGGAAGAACTCTGACCCTAATCCCCATTGAGAAGGTCTTGATTTAAAGGTGTCTAGAGATTTGTAGGCAACGTATTGTATGGCTCTAATAAACTACCCTGCTTTGTTGACGTCATACAATGCTTGATCTAGTCCCATTTCGGTGTACTTCTCAACGAGTGTCAGCGTCCCCCCTCCTCCTCCTCCTCAATCGCCTCAATTTCCTCTTCTGGTTCTGATACTAATTCTTTAGTTGAGGTAGATAGTTTCAAATCCGCTGTTATGGTGTCTGTCGCTGTTATTGTTGCTGTGGTTGTTCTTTCAGCTGAGATTGCCTGTAGTATCAGAGTGAGAAAAGAACGTTGTTGTTGTTGTAGGGTTTAACGCCATTTTTCAGCACGCGATAGGCTATACATGGCGGCCAGTATTAATGGTGGAGGAAGAACCCGGGAAAGAACCCGGAAAGAACCACCGACCCACGAGAAGCTACTGGCAAGCTTTCTCACATACCCACATTAGCCGAATCCGAGACTCGAACCCACGCAGACAAAGGTGAGATGACAGTGATCCGTAACGGAGAGCGCTGAAAACCTGACTTTTAGCATTCTCACATTTTCTATCTCTTATGGCTTCGGTATCAGACCTGAAAGAAGAGCTCTTCAAGGAGGAATTCAAGAAGGAGAAAGAAGAATGGATGGAGAAGTACAGACTTCATAAACAGCAGAGAGAGCAGCAACAGCAGCAGCATGAACCTGACAGAGGCTTTGTCAACAGTTGTATCGACACCAAAGAGTTCTTCTTCTCTTTTCCGAAGAAGCAGACCTTATCCTGTGAGAAAGCCTGTCGTCAGAGGAGGTCGCCATCTTATAACCTAAGCGACCGCCATAGCTTCAAGTTCCAAAAAAAAATATTCAGGGCTACTCCATACTCTCGAAAAGAAATAACATTCCATTGCCTATGATATGTTAGTCAGTTAGAAGAAAAAATACAGAAGTGAGTCTATCAGCACATGATTTCTTTATCTTGGTTAGAAAGTGCGACTCTAAGTCCTTCGTTTCCGTCGCTTATCAAAATTTTAAAAATAGTAATGTTCTGTAAAAAAGTGAGTGAGTGTTTCTTTTAGGTTTGTGCGTTTTTTTTTTGTTGGTAATAATATGGATAATGTAAGTTCGGGTACAACGAAATTAAAAGAATTAGGCCCAGAACTCGGTGTGGAGGGAAGAAATATACGCAACAGTAGCGGGAGCAAGAAATGCAGACCTAGCCAGTTAGCACTCCACCCACCTCGAGAACACAAATAACATCTAGTCAACATCCGACTATACCTAACAAACAACCTGCCCCGGAAAGAGTGGTGGCAAAACAAAGGGCCAATTATGTTAGACAAACGGTATGGCAAACTCAAATGTAATTATCGGAGGCACTACGTTCTATTCTGGGGCCCCGAGTGGCCGAGTGGTCTAAAGCGCTCTCCGTTACGGATCACTGTCATCTCACCTTTGTCTGCGTGGGTTCGAGTCTCGGATTCGGCTAATGTGGGTATGTGAGAAAGCTTGCCAGTAGCTTCTCGTGGGTCGGTGGTTCTTTCCGGGTTCTTTTCCGGGTTCTTCCTCCACCATTAATACTGGCCGCCATGTATAGCCTATCGCGTGCTGAAAAAATGGCGTTAAACCCTACAACAACAACAACGTTCTTTTCTCACTCCGATACTACAGGCAATCTCAGCTGAAAGAACAACCACAGCAACAATAACAGCGACAGACACCATAACAGCGGATTTGAAACTATCTACCTCAACTAAAGAATTAGTATCAGAACCAGAAGAGGAAATTGAGGCGATTGAGGAGGAGGAGGAGGGGGGACGCTGACACTCGTTGAGAAGTACACCGAAATGGGACTAGATCAAGCATTGTATGACGTCAACAAAGCAGGGTAGTTTATTAGAGCCATACAATACGTTGCCTACAAATCTCTAGACACCTTTAAATCAAGACCTTCTCAATGGGGATTAGGGTCAGAGTTCTTCCCCAATTCTACAGACAAACCTACACTGGATACCCCCTCAGTCAACTGGTAGAAGCCGCTGCTTACATTGCCGCCCATCATGGCTACGCATTTCCTGATATCAAGAATCATGAGACTAGGAGTGCGGGAAAGAACGTGAAAGCAAAAGAGAGACGTATTACCTTCTAACAGAAAAAAACAGCCTTTTTAGGGCTCCAAAAGATTGTTTTTTATTAACTAGGGAACCATATTTGGCTTGGTATCCCTCCTTGACTAAACTATTCTCGAAACAAACTTGACCCATTGGAACACCGCAACAAACTTAACTTTTTAAACCTAACAGTGACCAAACTGGTATATGTCGCTTAGACATAATAATTTAAATAAGATCAGTATGGCTATTTTTATGTACACTAAGTACTAATATTAGATAGATATGTTAGGAAGTAGGAAATTTAACAGAATCGTTAGATTTGAACTAATTGCACAAGTGGTTAACACATTATTGGTACTTTTTACTGTCCATTAGCAAAAACGGGACTTGATTTGAAATAAGTACGGGCTAGCGTTTTGTTGAGTACTTAACACCCATGGCTGTCTTGCTGAGCACCTTTTCCCTCCTTTACCACGCTCGGACAGAAAAATGAGTGTGTGGTGAGACTATTCCCACTCATGTTTAAATCCTTTCAGTCAGGTTGTTAAGGACTAGTTAGTCCTACACCTGAGTGGCTAAATTTAAAAGTAGTCTGTGAGTACATAAAAGCCTGGGGGATGAGGCTCTCTTTCCTTCCCCAGGAGTAATTAAAAATCACGCGGTGCGTTATTAAACCAGTGATATATGACTCCATTAGAGCGAAAATCACTTTAATTCAAGTAAGCAAGCAAGCAAGTTCGGGTACCGTCTCTAGCACTCTTGATGACACCAACTGTCTGGGTTATTTTCTTTCTTGCAAGCCCCTATGTTCCACTTTTGTTTGTGATAATAACTTGTGATACTTCACATTTTCTAAAGTGGAAATCTTTACAAGCCGTACAAAATACAAAACTTATATGACTTTGGCTTTTGACACTTGCACAGACTCTTCACTTTATAAGTATCACGAGAAAATTGTATATCCAATTTTTACCATTTTCAAAAACACGCACACACTTGCAGCTTGACCAGAAATATGTACATCTTGTTTTGTGGATAAGTCACAGACAAGTCCAAGCATATATAGGTGGTCATGAACGTTAGGAATATCCCCTCATTTTTTCAGAAATATCAAAGCTTGTATGTGCATTTTCCCTTTTCCACTCTATATTAGTGCTTAGATTTGTTCCAAAAAAAGAAAAAAGAAACGAAACAATTTTGAAGAAAAAAACAACTGAATTTTGAATTCAGGTTTCTCTCTGTTTATAATTTTTTTTCAAGTTGATGGTTCATGACAGAGTACATTCGCCTACCTTTCCAAAGTGAGAGACATTTCTTCACATGTCACTGCCTTTGTTAAATTCGGTTTCATTGGTTAGTTATCGTTAATCTTTAATTTTTTGATGCATTTCTTTTTGATAGAAGATTTAAGGCTTTCTAGTGTTGTAACGGCATTTATGTTGTTTAGTCTGTTGATGAAATTATCTATAGCAAAGTGCTTAAGATTTTTTCAGGTTTTTTTATTATTTCAAGCCCTACAAAAGGAGACCAAGTTTGTTTTCAAAGAGGATTGAAACTCTAAATTACACGGGCGTGAAGGAAAACATCGTTATGTTCATTCTTATCATGCTTGCCGTATCTCTTTGTGTTTTGGAGGTCATATTTCTTCTTAAGTAAATACACGCATCAATAGACAGACAGATTGGGTCATCATCCTTGAGTTTCACTGTACTTTCGGTTCTTTACTTCATACAAACCCCAAATTCATTAGTTTGAAAAAAACAAAAACAAAAGGATAACATGCCCCTCAATACTGTAACACGTCTGTTCTGACTCTACCGATGTGAGTGTGAGCGTTTATGTTAAAATGTTTAAGTGAGATATAAAAAAAATGGTCAGCTTGAAAACGCGAACCAATACTGTGACGCTCAGTATTTTGATGTGGTAAGAAGAAATGGTACAACGCACACAAAGAGGGCTTGTAAGTTCACATTTCAGTCTGTCTGCACTGTAATGGTAACAACGCAAGAACATAGGGATTATTATGCCACACAGTCCTAGAACAAAACAAAGCATCACCCGTTGTAAGCCATTTCATTGGCTATACTTATTTTCTTACCGCGTTCACTTTGAATTGACTTGAGTAGCTATTCACACAGTGACGAGAATGGCCATGCTTTACTGGGTCTATCCTATAGGCGATTTATATAAAAAAAATTTTAAAAAATTAAACTAATGCACGAACAATGGTTCCATGGGCGATCCCATGGAAATTGTGTCCGTCTTATTGCAAAATACATCAACATTTAATTTAACCGTGCAGATCGCTAGAACAAACCTCTGATCATATACATTTTGAAAAGTGTTGTGTGACACGGATCGCCATTGTCGCTTGGTGTCTGCTTTCTTCTTCGAAAAGAGATCGTTTCGTCTTGACTATAAAAATTTAATTTGACTAAGTTTTACCCACTACTTGAACTCACACATTTCACGTTGTAGGTGTAAGCCGTCGTTCTCAGTTTTCTGGAAGTTCGTTTTTGCGTTTCTCAGATGTGATACTATTTTTTATGGACCGAACGAAATTTCTTTTGGCGTGAATCAGGACTCGTGGTTTTGTGGTATAAATGGAGAGCATTGATGAAAGCTCAGTTATGTCGTCTTCGAAATCGCTGACACGGATCTGAGCTAACACTTCAGGTTTTGTGTGAGGCGATACGGTACATCATTGCCTTTTACTTCCTCAATGAAATCGTTTCATCTTATTGCAAAATTACATTTGACTAGGCTTCATACGCAGCAGGTCCCTGTATACAAGGAGAGTGTCTTAGCGTCAGAGTATTCATTCCACTCTCAAACGATCAAGAAGATGGAAGAGTCAGCACAGATCGACCTGCTGGTCAAATATTTGCTAAAAGTCATACGAAAGCATAATTCACATGCGAAAGTGGCAACAAAACTTACTCTTTTGGTCGTTGATTTGATGAGAGTCATACGAAAGTGTGTGCTAATGAAGTTTGCTATATCTGCAAAGGTAAATGTGTATTTGTCTCCAGAATACCTGCTTCGTCTAAGAAAGAGAGACAAAAGTCAAGATACCTAATATCGTTGTCAGGAGAAAGGACACTGGAATTCAGAGTGCCCTACGAGAAAAGAGAAGAAACAGAAACAAGACGAAACAGAGAAGAGGGATTCAGAAGAAGAAGAAATTGAAGATGATGAAGAACTTGTGCCAGTAAAGACATGGAAATGGAAAAATTGACAATGTGAGCAGATGCGTTGGCCCTGATGTGAAATTTCATACTACCTTCTAAAAGAGAATAGACCAGAAAGAAAACGTAAGTGTCTCTTGGTCTTGACATTGTATAATAAGGATGGCGTGTTTTGTTTTTACTCACACTTTATGAAATTGTGCTCTTTCACCTCTCTCTATCTCTCTGGATCATGTTTTAGTTAGAATTGAAATGGAAGGATGTTTTCCTTCACGCACGCTCTTTAGGCATGCAAGTCCGTAAACAATAGTCAGTCTATTCATCCATCATTTTGTGTCTTGATGTTTCCTAAATCACACACTGATGCCATAAAATAACGGGTTAAATGGGTTTTGTAGTGTTGGGAGTGGGGCGTGTAGGTGTTTGGCAGAGTTGGTCATTGCAGGTGAGGGCTTAGGTGCTTTCAAAAAACTTTTTCTTCTTCACTCTGTGTTGATAGTATATTTGGGGTTTGTATGAGTTCGCGTACGTTTGTGTGGATAGTTTATTTTGGGGTTTGTATCATCTCCCTTCTGTGTTGATAGTATATTTGGGGTTTGTATTATCTCCCTTCTGTGTTGATAGTATATTTGGGGTTTGTTTTTTCCTCTTCCCTCTGTGTGTGTATGTGTGTATGTGTGTGTGTGCGTATGTCTGCGCGCGTATGTTGTGTGTGTGTGTGTGTGTGTATTGGTCTCTGTTTGTCCCTATAAAACTCACTTTATCCCTATCAGATACACTCTACCTACCTACCTACAGTAGCGCGTATTCAGGTCAGCCACTTGCAACACTGTTGCCATTTATCCCCTAGTGTTCAGTACAGTGACGTCACTGACGCTGGAAATTTTGAGACTATAAATATCGACTTGGGGATTTCCACATTTTGTAGCTATACATATATACTAGAATTCATAAACAGGAACGTCACTCAAGCTGAGGCTATAAAAAGATAGTGGGATTTTCCAAAGGAAAAACCCACAAGTTGGAGCTATAAATAGATAGTGGGATTTCATAGGAATTTCAGCTGATTATAGATACATAGGTATTTATCCACGATCGTCACAGAAGTTGATATTGTAAGTAGTTACTAATTTTATCCATTTTAGTCTAAACCATTGTAACTTAATTTTCGGGGATATGTTTATTTTCCTTTAAATTCTGGGACAATTTCGTCATTTTAACGTTACTTTTAGTCACATCCATTTTGTCGTTGAGCATTTCCTTGATTATCGCTATTTATAGCATCATTACAATTATGCAAATTTTTGAACACCCCATCAAGATTTCAGGTCTTGGTAATGCTTTATATATAAATCTCACGCTTGTACTACTGTATGTATGTCTCTGTCTCTGTTGTGTTTGACCCTCTATCATCATTGTCCCTAGACAGTCCCACCATGTTCAATTCCCCTTGACGCTATACAGATCCACCATGTTCAATTTCCATATGTTCAATTCCCCTTGTCCCTAGATAGACCCACACTTTATTCCCCCATGTTCAATTCCCCTTGAGGCTAGAGTGGCCCAGGGTTTTTTCTCCATGTTCAATTCCCCTTGAGGCTAGAGTAGCCCAAGACTATTTCCCATGTTAAATTCCCCTTGAGGCTAGAGTGGCTCTCGATTTTTCTCCATGTTAATTTTCCATTGAGGCTAGAGTGGCCCAGGGGTCTCTGTAATGATAATTCCCATTGAGGCTAGGGTGGCCCCATTCACTACTTACGGGCGAAAATCCATGAAGATACGAGCGTTGGGGACTTGCGCTTGTGTCATACGACGATGACTCTGGACCTATGAATGATGGTAAAGTTTAGTCAAACCGTCAAAATGAGGGAGAGAGAGAGAGAGAGAGAGAGAGAGAGAGAGAGAGACGCTCGCGTGGAAGCAAGATTAATGTCCTACCGTAATAAGTCAGATTTTACGCAGTGTGTGGATAGCCAACATGCTCTTGGTAACGAGATGGAATTTTATGTACGTCTAGAGAGTGGGGTATATAGTAATTTAAGGGCAATTTTGTCCTTCAAGGAACAGCTTTCTGGGAGAGAGACGAGATAGTCTAAAGACAGAAGTCAGAGGTAAAAGAAGGACCAGGTCAGAATAAAAGGACCAGGAAGTCCACAAAGGGACAAAGCATAGAGCTTAAGAATACGATGAGCTAGGAAAACGAAGATTCACGGTCAAATAAAGGAAGGTGACGCAGATCAAAAGTGGATATTGCGCTCTTTTCACCTCTCGTTATGATGATGAAATAAATCCAAATTGGACACTCCTGTTAAATTCTATTGACATAATCTAACTTGATTTGGAATTGCCGTTATTAATTTGTTCTGATTAAATTGTTATTTTCTTGTCAAAGGGGGCTCGTATTGCTTTATTTCTTCCCAGTATTCTCGGTCAGTTCTCTGTTGAAATTCTTTCTTTCACTCACTCTGGGCTATAATATCGAGGGAGGTCATCCTCTAGATAACGCCAGCCAAATCCAATTAACCACCAAATTTACTAAAAGGGTGACGTTACAGTGCTACTTTAACGGTATGCTGATCAAATGCTCAGGACGCTGAGATAAAATGACTGTGAGAGAGAAAAGATACACACTACACTTCAACATGGTTAATGTTACATAAAATTAAAAAAGCAAGCAACAACAACAAAACAACTATTCTGGCAATGCCCATATACTTACCTAGGTAAAATGAGAGATCTCAGGCCTACTGGCGTATTAAATTTGAATGTGTTTCTCGTTTGTTTTTTTTTGTTGCAATTTATACACCTTGTTTTTGTCAAGGAAATTTTTTGACTGCTATTTTTCTTTCTTTGACTTTTGCTTTTGACTGTTCTACAAAAACCTTTAAATGGTGAATAAACGAAACAATGAATGAGGAAGGGGATTAATGGTGACATTTTCGGCATTTTAGATATAACAAACCACTGTATGTATCATGACTCATAATATTTTATTCCTATTTTTCAAGTAATCCAAGCGCCCATTTTCTATAACCAAAATAGAAATTTGTATATTAAATATAATTAAATTGGAAATTATACCCTAATAATCCATAATATACATAGTCTGCCAATCCGGTTCTTAATTGTACACTCAGACATAGCGATAACATAAGTTTTTAAGGAAACAAACATTTAGTTTAGATGGGGTGGCGGTGGCTAAATTTCTTGCCCCCATATAACCTAAGGAAATATTCTTGATATGATTGGTAGAAAAAGAAAACTAATTTTGCTGTTATATTAGTTTTAAAAAATAAATAATGTTAGGGTAGATGAATATTCTGCTTCGATAGAAAATCCCAGCCTCCCTAGAAAAGAAAGTGGTCGTGTAATATTGCTCAATATAATTGGTATGCATATTTTATCCCTCTATCAAAAGATCTTCCGCGTATAGACCATTTTTAATGAGGTTCTCATGAATACTAATGTATCGCGAAAACGAGGCTAAGTTAGGCAGATCGAGAGCGAGTATGGCGTCCTACTGTACATAGAGTGTAAAGTATGTACGCTGTATAAATGATATACCACGAGATGTATACATTTTTCACTGAAAGGAAACGAGGCTTCTTTTTAATGAAACATTTATACAACGAGTGGTATATCACTGATACAACGTACACAATATGCATATGTTGAATGGAGTTATGATATGCTCCGGGCAACTGTTTATTGACCGAGTGAATGAAGTCCTCACATCCCTGCGAGTGTGTCCGCTACAAAATGTAGTTCTACGATTTTTCTTGTTGTTCAGAATCACATTTGCAAATTGATAAGTTGATTGTATTCATTTGGAGTTTCTGCATTTATTCACATTTATTAAATCAATATAAGACACACTCATGATTTAAACATGAAATATGGTTTTTATGAAGAAAGTAGTACACTACAAACACGGTTAGATTGTTCACTGAACCTGAACTGTCAGGCATTCACGTACTGGCGTATGGAAGTTAGCGTGGCATATAAACTAAACGGAATGACAAAACAACCAGAGGTAATTAAAATATTTTAATATACTGAAAATTCATCTAAGTCATTATTCTGCTTTAAATAACATTTCCAAAGACTACTCAAAGACTCTCTCTCTCTCTCTCTCTCTCTCTCTCTCTCTCCCCCCTTTGGACGGTTTGACTAAATTTTACCAACATTCATCAGACCATCGTCGTATGACACAAGCGAAAATCCACAACCCTCGTATTTTTCATGGATTTTCGTCCGTATCTAACTACGATAATCCTCTGTGTGTGTGTGTGTGTGTGTGTGTGTGTGTGTGAGAGAGAGAGAGAGAGGGGGAGAGAGAGAGAGAGAGGGGGCACCATTTGGACATTTTATATTTAATAGTTAATAATCGATTTTGATAATATACAATAGTGTTGTGAATATTTGATTTAATTATATCTGATTTAATATATATTTATTTCAATTTAATTGTTTGCCAGTTTTAATTTTTTTCTTCTCATTACATGATTTTGTAATGTAAATTTATTCTCTAGAATTTATACTTTTTCAGAAAATAGTTTGACCGTGACTGTTCGTTTTATAAACACCAGGTATTGATCTAAGTACTGATCTTGCTTCAAAACTTGTAGCAACTATGTCATCAAGTTCTTTTTTAATTGAAAATGATTGGTTGTTGTCGAGGTCAAGATGGGACTTCGTGTTTAAGATGCAAACAATGTTTTTAGTTTTTATTTCTTAGAGTAAAATTACTGGTTTTCTTCAGGTCACACTGGGTGTACGTGACCTTTAACAAGTATTTAGTTTCTATAAGCTTCCAGAACATGATCACGTAACCCCCTGTTTACGTTTAGAAGACGATAAAAACTCTATTTTGGAAAATTACTCTCAGTAGAAGCTGGGCTGTTAAACTGGAACTTGTATGTTGTGCAGTTTAGAGTGATTTCAAATTACTTGGATTGGAGTTATTTCAAACTATTTGAATTCAAAAAGATTAATTCTTTTTTTCCCTGAAAAATACATGTGCTCATGTGAGACTCTTAATCAAAGACAGTTCTTAGAAGAAATTTATTCAGCTATCAGAAGCCGGAGTGATAATTATTGTGTTTACAAAGAACTGTAGAATTAAACACTACATATTTCGCCATATGTCATTGTCTTCCATCATGGATTCTGCGTTGGGATTCGAACCTGAAATCAGTAGAACATTTTGTTAGTAAGACTAAAAATGTTATTCCAGGATTATTCTTGGATTATTTTTTTATTTGATTCTATAAAAAATGTATATATTTTTTAAAGCTTGTTGTGTTACTGTTTATTCGTGCCTAAACACGTGACACAATAATAGGTTTAAGAAACAACAACTACAAAACACTAAATACACTACAGCATGTGTGCCTTGTAACCGACAAATTTAATATATAGGCCTCATTTCGACTGGTATTGCAACTATGAATCACTGATATTATTATCACTGTAGATAAATCCCAAGGAAAACGTAAATCTACCGTTTCGACGAACCAGATTACTGTCGGTTACTTGGTACAAGTTCAGCTTCAATGTTTTTGGTCCAGTGCAATATGTTTTTCTCTATCACTCTAGATTTTTGCTTATTTTGTCCCTTACACACGAGAGGGGGGAGGGAAATTGAAAACGGAAAGTATTCTGATGAAATTGTGCACCATGTTAATTTCATTTAGAAAACAGGGACTATTAATACTTTTTATCGTTATTTTCATATGTCATTTGTGATTAATGAATGAGTAGAAATACATCTTTGATCTTTAGGCCTGCAGTTGAAAAAATGTTTATATATTTGTATTATTGCGCCATGGGCGGATCACAGCTTGTTATATCAATTTGTTTTATACCAACATTTTAAATGCCATGTTATTCTTAATATATATATATATATATATATATATATATATATATATATATATATATATATATATATATATATATGCTTCCCTTTATGGGGATTTCTCTGACATTAACTTAGTACAATAATATAATTTCAATGGCTTGTGACTTATGTTTGCATGTTCCCTTACGTTTACACACATCAATATGTTTTATCAACAGTTTCAGTATTCTTATCCAGTCTCTCTCTCTCTCTCTCTCTCGTAATTTCATTAAACTTGTCCTCTCATCATTTTCATTCATCTGTTTCTAATTTTTTAACGATATAATAAAGTTCACTTTTTCTGTAATTACTACTCGTACATCAATTCATAATCTCTGATATAAATGCGATGCGTGGAGGTACGCCCAGTTTTCGATGACCCCGTTTTGTGGAATGGGACTAGGGATAACCTTTTTAGAAACCTACCATTATAAAACACACATACATACACTCATTTGCTTCATCGACAGAACCCCTTTTGCGATATTCGTCACGATTTTTTCACTTCCCAGTATCAATTGTAGCAGCCATGGTTGCGATGTAAAATGAAGCTGGTGCGTAGCTTAGCCTCGTTTTGGATTCGTTTACCCAGGGTCACATGAACACATGAATACATTCTGAGAATGGTCTATACGTATATAAAGGCTGTATGTTGTCTTTTTGTAATCATTTCTACATACCTCTCTCAACCATTCTTCGTAAACAGGATTTTGTACACGTGCCACATCATTTGGTGAAAACTTATGACTACAAGTCAAAGGCAATGGGTATCAGCATGCTTGGAAGCGATAATGTGTGCTTTTCAAACAAACAAACCAATCAGAAACTATTCACAAAGGATACAAATTTCCATAACTGGGGAAAATACTCAAGAAGGGCTCAACATTTGCAAAGAGGAAATGAAAACACATTAGGAAAAGTACAAGGGATGTTTCTAATGTTTGTTGACGTTTCACCTTGGAGACTCCCAGTTTATTAGCAGTAATCTGGTGAACTAACATCAAGACACTGATCTGCCGGCGCATTTTGCGACGTCAGATCAGGTTCTATGATGTTTGCAGCTTGAATGGACTTATAAATGAGCATGCATGGCCTATTTCAGAAATAATTATTTGCGTTATGAGCTTTGCGCCAAACACATGATGGTTCCAATAATTACGGAAAATGAAAACATTTTATCATTCTTTTGACAGCTTGTTTTATGATAATGTCTTTTACAGTGATCGTAACTGTTACATATAATATCAGAGATCTGGTATTGTTTAGCTTGAAGCTGAGAAAAACAAATTACTGTAGCCATGAAAGGTTAGATTCCTAGACACGGAAATCTTATGCAAATAACTAACTGGATAAATATATAGTTTGTGCTAAGCTAGCCACTTGAATTTTAAGTCTTAAGAGGTTTGACTTGGCGTCACATAGATGAATCATTAAAACTGTAATACCAACAATTCTGAATTTATTATTTTGCTTGGTATGATGTATCCTGTCTATTTTGCTTGGTATAATGTAACCTGTCTATTTGTCTGAATTTATTATTTTGCTTGGTATAATGTAACCTGTCTATTTATCATGAATATATTTTCCTACTTATACTACTTATAGTTTTAAGGTTTTTTGTTTGAAACCAAGATTGTAGTGTTCAAACTGACAGGCTGCATACACACACTGAAAGAATCGGAGAAAGTTTTTGTATTAGTGTAATTGTAATGTCCATCGCAATTTATCACCTTTAAATTACATCCCAAATGGAGTTCCAATACATTTTTTCCTTAATAAAGGTAAACGCATTTTGATCTATTAACAAAATTGTGACATACATGACTATATATTGATCACATAATACATGTATAATCATTGCTGCTTAATCCTAGTTTTCTCAGTTCTCAACAAAATCAGGCTGTAAAGAAATGCATCAAGTTCCGTATAAGCGAAACAGTAAAGAAGACGCATTTAATACATTTTCACAAATCCTTACCTATCGTAACTTTATCTAAATATATAAACTAAAAATAAAGCTGTCAAATAAATAAAATAAAAAACAAGGAGTTATGAAATTAGGAAAATTAAATATCTGCTATGCATTATAAAACAAACGATGGAAATGTAAGCACGAAACAAGGACGCCACCACTGTGTCTGAAATTGACATAACATCAACATTTAACTAGGGTTTGACGAACGGAAAAAGAGATGGTTATGCACGTACGAATGGTCAATGCAAATATATATTCTCTCTCTCTCTCTCTCTCTCTCTCTGGGTGGTATAACGATAGGCGATTAAAGAAAGGCTAAAGAGAGAGAGAGAGAGAGAGAGAGAGAGAGAGAGTTAGTTTAACATTTATTTTTACTAGTCGAAATTTTTTAAAGATTGTTAATTTGTTTGGAGAGTACTGCATGGTTGGATGAACTGATTGATGGATGGATGGATGAATGAATGTATAATTAGAAGAGTGGAATTTGTTGCATGCATAAATGGAGCCATTCCCTGTCAGGTAACCTTGGACCGGAAGTTTCCGATATGATTTAGCAGCCTAATGTGCGGGTTCATGTCAGTACTGAATCATTTACTTAAATTTATTTATGTTCCAATATGAATCCACTGTCACCACTGAACCTTTGATTTGACGAAGATATTAATGACTGAATCAGTCTCTCTCCTCTAATAAGAATATTCTTATTTGACAGTGTTTTTAACTTTTCAACCACATACACAAATAATATAGAGAAAGTTAACCTGAAGCTTTCGTCTTCACGCTAAGAACTTCATCAGCACACTGATTTAATCTCTACTGAGTGTTAACATCGCTCGATGGAATGGTGAGCGATGTTAACAGATTGCCCCAGATATGCCGCAAGTTGTAACGGCCCACGGCCCTGTTAAGCGTCGGTGTGTGCGCACCAAAGACTATTCTTGTTGAAAAAATATTGTATACCACCTGCACATTTTCGAATGAAACTGCTGCACGCAATTCAAAAAATTTCACGATAATGGTTTTATGGATGTGTAGATTTGGTTGAGCCATAAAGCTATGTTTCTGTAAACAGGAATTCATTAGTGTTTAGGGGGCAGGGGCCAGGTTTTATATACAAATGTAATGCCGCAATCAGCGACCTAGTATAAAAAAGTCATAAAAAATGAAATACACAAGTGAGGTAAAAGAAACCAATATTTTTGAATACCTATATTAAAACAAAGCATAAGAATATTATCCACTTGACCAAAGAAGTCAATAGCAGTTCATAGCAGAAGTTTATGCACTCCAACCCCAAATTTCTACCTGCAATTTTCATGTCCGAGGGTCACTTTTGACACCATGTGATGCTCACAGTGCAAACACAGGCCCTTTTCCCAGATGACAGTTCTGCCAATCAGTGTGTACTAAACAGGCTAAATCAACTGAAAATAGTTGTCATGCAGGCCGTTTTTTTAAATAGATATTCTACTTGCTCCAAACCAATGTGTTTACTGCTATGGGAGGCTAGTTCTTCCTAGCCGACTATTGGTATTTCACTATCAACATACTGCAGGGTAACTCTGGAAGGTGTACATGTCTGACATCAATTTCAAGAACAACACAAGGCCGAAACACCTTGTTCAAAATATATCCGTATCTTTAAATAGTAAACAAAATTAGCTGAAAAAGTCACACTATAGCCTAAGTTAAGAAATTTGAATGGGGCCAATTTACGAAACTGGACCCTGCCACATTAAGGTTTACGCATATGATCAAGTTGTCTTATTGGGCAAGTACAATTATCAAATGCGTAGAATTTCCATTAATTCCTAATAAAAAGTGAATTTTATTTAAGATCTCTGCTACAGGATGACAGGAACGATGATGTGAGTGATTTAATAAACTTTAGCTTCAAACTGACACAAAACTAGTTAACACCTCACTAAATCTTGTATTATATGTACATAGATCAAACCCGGAAGAAACCAAGACACACATAATATTTACAGAGTATAAAGATGCCGGTGGCAAATATGTCAAAAAAAGATCATAAGTGATGCTAATTTATGAACCTTCAAAAACAGACCCTTTGATAAGGCCGTAAGATGGATCAGAGAAAAGAGTAATCCGGGATGAAGTTTCCCAAATATTCGGATATAAATATTTAAAGGATTTTATTAACCTGGCGTATCCAAAATTAGATGCTTTGGCTGAATTTATCAAAATGAAAGATATAGGATGCACTATGCTGCAAAATGTTTAAGACGCACATGCAGGCAAATACACATTGATCCATGTTATTAAAAGAGTCATGTATGTTCTTTTGGAAAATCATACTGTACTTGGACACATTTTACATGAACTAGACTGCAGAATGCTCCAAACAGTTGTGACAGAGTTAGAAATGCCGTTGTTTAAATTGTGTTCAAAATTGCGATTGGTGTATTAAAGTATTTAGATGATTTTGCATGTGCACACACTCCAACATATACAGAATTAGTTGATAGAACATCTGAGTTAATGTTAGACAAATAAAACGAGAATGCTCTAGAAAACGCATTTCCGCCTTGTACTCTAATAGTTTTTGCGGTGGTATTATGGTAGACAGTTACAAGTATTTTGGAAATAACATGGGACACTTTACAGAAAATCACTTAATTGATAGACTGATGATTTTGTAAAGTAATACAAAAGGAAATACAGTCATTACTTGAATAATTAAAGTTTGTGGAGTCATTAGATCCTGAAATATTTGTCTAGATACCTGAACTGGCTGAGGGTACACAGTACTTTGCTCAACGAAACGCGTCAATTTTGATGAGGTAGGAAAACAGTCTTAATTTTGTGGTGCGTTATTCTTACCGTTATATAATGGTATGAGTTCACTGGCAATGGAAGAGTTACTAACATTTCATCAAGTAGTTTAATCAGATTCTGATTTGTCAGGACATAAACGTTTTAACATAGCCATTTTTTTCCACGCAGAAGTTCCAGTTCATTCAGGATATGAAAGTTAACATTCACTCTCTTGACATGGTTGCAGTGGTCGTACGTTTGCGACTTTGAAATTATATATTCGTTCGGAAAGCATCATCATTAACTGTATTAATTAAACAGACGTTATTGAATTGAATTCAGGGAAATCTAGCTGTTTCTTCCTGCTATTTAGTAGTACATTTTGAAATTGAAATAATAAATAAGAACATTCAAAGTATAAATAATTATCTGGGTAAATATTTTTCTGGGTCTGCGCCATTTCTGGTTTCCTGTCATCACGTGATTGTAGCACGTGGATGAATTCCAAACAGTATAAGACAGGAGTAAGCTTCTGACACTGTATGAAATTGTTTGAAGTTATGCAGGCGAAAAGACCAACGTCGTCGGAAACAACTTGTCTAACAAGCATGCCTGACTTTGTTGTATCTTCGACATGAGAACTAGCAGTAGAGAGGTTTCTTTTCTGTAAATAAATAAATAAATAAATAAATAAATAAATAAATATAGAATTAAAGTTCTATGAAACACACATGACAGGGAAGCTAACGTTTTATTGTCGAGTGCTACATAATTTCATGAAATAAGTGTGCTAGAGCTACTTCGCAGTTTTCTCCAATCTCAAGGAGCTATGCTATAAAACTGAATAAGGTTCTACACGTATGAATGCATTTATTTATGTTCCAAAAGTTGTTACAGCCATGTTCAACACTGGACTTTCAAATTTCATTTGACATAATTCAGATACAATCTTTACTTCTTAATAAATGTTCACGAGACGGACGACAACAGTAGCAAAGGCACTACCGCCCAATTTAGATTTCCGACCAACGACGGAATAATGACTGCACCTGAAAAGTTTGAATCTGTATTTCTTATACATGTATTTTAAAACTCTAGGAGTCATCTTTCAATGAAATTTTTTATATACTACAGAGAAAGCCATATGAAAGAGAAACAACATGAAGCCAGTTTTCAATGCTGATTAATATATTCTTCTCTGTATTAAACATTGTCACATATTACTCTATAGACTACAGCGTTTTCGTATTCAAAGCTCGTTTTACTGATTTTTATTTTACATGAACACAATGTGTTGCGAACAGGAAAGTTAAGAAATGATTTGTTATATTAATTTCAGTATATTTGTATAGGCTTCCCCAACAGGTAGAGTATAATGTTATCGCCTAAGTAGAATTTTCTAAAGAATCTTATCGAGTTAATTTGTATCACTTTAATATCAACCTTGAAAAGCTGTTCTACATTTTGTCTCTGTATTTAGCTTTGGAAGCATCGTGTTCTTTGTACTTGACTTTGCATGAATATATATATATATATATATATATATATATATATATATATATATATATATATATATATATATATATATATATATATATATATATATATATATATATATATATATATAGAGAGAGAGAGAGAGAGAGAGAGAGAGAGAGAGAGAGAGAGAGGGACCAATAATCTGAGTTAGTTCCTTTGTATTAACTATCATGTCAGGTATGGCTACATAAAATCTGAGCGCTTCATTGGTACCAGAGAGGTCAATACTTTATGAATCATCACCCTTTACGTTGTACTTGTAGCCGCAAAAAATATACAGTACATGTTCGGTAACTGAATTCATATTTCATTAAATTTAGCTTTGCTGTCGCGTAGAGTTGGGTAATATTTTTATTATGAATGTTATATTATGAACAATTGTACCAAATATGAAAGTAAATAACTATTCAACTTTGTAAGATTAATAAAGAAAAACATTATTCCCAAGACAGTCAACATAAAATTGTTTTTGATACAACATTTATCATTGAGAAAAGACATTCCTCATGTAAGTTCGCTTTACAGTTTTCACCAATCAGGAACTACATGAACTTTAGTGTAAACGATTTGGTGAAGATATCTTTCAGACAGAGCGAGAAGCCGCACAAGAACCAGAATGGATGCACGCATTTAATTTCTTTTCTTTTGAAACCCGATGATATGAAAGAATTCCCTTTGTATGAAGAGAGTATTTTAAAACTAGACATTTCGAATCTGTATGTTCTATTGACTTAGTGTACGCTGCATAAGGTTGTACGTGAATATTATGAATGAAGCAACTAGGAAAATGAAATGAAATAAGAAATCATCAAGGTAGTGGATAAATAAAGCTAAATTCATTGTTGTTTCCTCATTACTAGATCTCTGCATGTCAATACTTTAAGAATAAGCTGGTTGTTTAAACAAGTTTTGTTTACGATACATAATAAAGGACGTACCTTATATCTATAGAATTTCTAATACTTCAGTATCTACAAATTGCTTGTTTTCCGATAACGTGAAGACATTTGACAAGTCTATCCTAACAGATTCGCATATACAGAATAAAAAATATCAATGAGAAAATAAAATAAAGTATATATATATACCGATTCAATAGTAAATTTAAACAGTGCTCGTTTATCCAGCGTTATTGACATTTCGTGAACACGGACATGGCATATGAATAAAAATATCTCACTGAAACAACGAAATTAGGATAAAGAGGAATACAAATCTGTGAGGAGTTTCTTATGTAGTTTGATACTGGTAGATTTTCCACACATTTCCAAAAATGTTTTGTTATAAACTATCGTTCTACCGTTTATGTGTCAGGAAAGTATAAACATAAACGAGGAAAGGTAACACATTCATATGCGAATCTCTGATGAAAACTTATAATATGCCGTATGTAACTGACGATCAATAAACGTGAGATAACTTGAAAATGATGTTTGATTAGAAGGTCGACGCAGGCTCCTGATTGTGTCTGATTACTTATGACTTTGAATACAATGTGTCTAAATTAAGAATATACTGCTACGACAAAATACAGGTTTCATCAAATACCAAGTTACAACAACAACAACAACAATACTAATAATAATAATAATACTGAATCTGATATAATCAATTTGTGTGATATTAAATCAAAGAACAATTATTTATATAGTCATACCAAAGACTTCTAAAAGTGGTACTAACGGCTGCCTTTCTAGGAGCTCGCGTGATGAGGTTAGTCTTTGGAATGGTCGGCCTGGTGTCACGATAATGTGACTGGGCAGGACATGATGCTTTATGTCTGCTGAATGACGCCCCAGTGCTAGACATCACTTTAAACTGCCACACTTCAGACAGCGTAGCGATATGACTGGAAAATTGTTAAAGCTACGTTAAAAATCTAAATCACACACACATGTACACACACCCACCCACACCCACAATAAATAAAATTCTTCTTTTTAAATTAATCTAAACCTTTTATAGGATATTATAACACCTTTGTCTCTTTGATGCGGCATCGATGTTAAAGTTAAAATTTGCTTTTCTTCTATATTTTGTGCATATATTTAGTTAGTGAAAATTGTAAGCTGCATTATCTCAGTTTTTAAAGGTATTTATATGCTGTTAGTACTTAACGTACTCCAGTTCTGTATACCAGGTGTTTTAAATTTACAAATTTAAGACTTACTAACTATAAACAATCCAAGCCCTTTTCTTCCATTAGTCGTGATCATTTAAGTTAGTTTCTACCATTTTTAAACCTATATTGTACATGATGACACTGCATGGTAACATAATTGCCATATGTATTCTTTTAATTATTTTACCGTATATTTGTATAATTTCCTCCATACCCCCTCTTGTTTTACTTCTCGGCTGTTCATCTAACCTTTCCATAAAAACCGGTTTATTTTTTCGTTTAGTTGCGCCTAAATATGCTTTTCGTTTTATTATTTTGCTTTGGTTAATTTGAAAGCCATATGTGTACACATCAGTATTCCAGTATGCCGAATTCGTTGTTTAATATATTAATATTGTATACATTGTTGGGGGTAGGGCTTCAAGCAAGTAGAGCGTGGACTTGTAGTCCGTCCCCATGGGCTTTTATACTTAAATAAAAAGGTTAAAATTGGGCAATGGTGTGTTCTGTTATGGATCATTTTAAAAAAAAAGTCTTTACCGACTGGATTGAGAGAAAACTATTCATTTCATAATAATTTCACTAGATTACGTTTCTTTGTTTGTGGTTTCAACGTAGTTATAGGATATATTTGGTTTACTTCTTATATGCCTTTCCAAGTGTATAAAGTTAATGCAAAGTTGTGTGTCAAACTTGTCATTCGAGATTGCATAGCAATGCGAAATTGCCATTTGTTGGATATGCAAAGTAAAAGAAATATAAGTAAATACGTAGCAGTCCCTCATTAGCAAGCAAGGGGTAGCATTTAATAAGTTGAATATGTTTTACAGGAATATACTGGTAGATAAACGTGTTTCCAATAATCAACATATAAATGTACAAGAAAATGAAATAAATTATATCGATGGACATACGTTTGTGCATAGAGCAAGTCGCCAAAGGATCAATATTGGACCTATATGATGAAAAACAGCTTATCGTCGTCCCAATGCGATTTGATCGTTATTTAATTTCAAAACTTTAAAAAGAATTAACACAAAAGATTCCTTCCTACTGCCGGTGGGAGGATCCTTTATCCGTGTCAAGAGGCATTAAGATGATCGATAAGAGAAGACTGATGCACCAATAGGATTCTGTGGGAGGGAATATAAAGAACCAGTAGCAGCCAATGATGTTACAGTGTTTTCAATATATTTATCTACTTAGGAGCCCTTCAATTATCGCAATTAAAACGGAACAGAACCACACACACACACACACACACACACACACACACACACACACACACATATATATATATATATATATATATATATATATATATATATATATATATATATATATGTATATGTGTGTGTGTGTGTGTGAGCCATTAATAATTGTAAGATTTGTGAACAATACAAATGTACATTTCATGACACATATGCGTGTGTATATGTATGTGTGTAAGAATGTATGCAGGCCATCGGCACTACAGATTGGGGGCAGGGTTTCTGCAGTAAATTGTTCAGAGTTTCTGGGTAATTATATTAAATGTACATACTTGCTGTTAAATGTTAGCAATCTTCCAGTATGCTCACTTGGATGCTTTCATTCGGAACTACCTTCCTACCCTCTGGAAAGGTAAATAAGCTGGAATAAAGTGTATGTATTTGGCCCCACAAGTCCATCGGCGCGATTGTGCATTAGTTCATGTAAAAAGCTGTAGCTTTCCTCCTAATGCACACAAGACAGAGATTTCATTCCATAATATACGGATCATATGTGCACAATATTATAAACATTTTGACGCACGTGCAATTGAAATTGAAGAGAATTTGAGAGAAAAACAGTTAAATACCTGGGTTCACTAATACCTACACTGCAGATTGTAGTTTCATAATGTATTTGCTGTGTTTAAATAACAAAAAATAAAACAAAACACTCAAAAGATCTTGGGCCTTGTGATCACAAATGTAAATTTCATACCATCTGATCAGTATCTTCACCACTGATTGTATACTGCTTCATTAGTCAATAACTTATCCCGCCATTTAAAGTCGGTTGACATAGCTTTGAAATAGTGAGAATTGCAAGATGACTTTGTCAGTAATATCTCTGTATTATGACAATTATTATGTAATAAAATAGTTTTTGTGTGTATATCGACGAGATAATGACTCCATTTTTCTAATCGAGATTTAAAAATTCTTCATTTTATGCATGTACAAAAAGCCTGGGGTTAATAATACCAATATCGTGATGAAAGCATTACTTACCTGATTAGTAAAGCAAAAAAAATTGAAACATGATTATTTATAAACATTCATTTAACAAGCAGTACCTTATATTGAATAATAATTTGTCAAATTTGACAAATGATAGCCCATTGAGAAGTTGCCCATCTGTCGTACTAAATAAGCTTTTATAGACTGGTGTAGTTACACTTCACCTGCGGTTTAATATAAGGGAAGCAACTCGAATGTTTGGTTTTGTCAGCTTCTAGACCAACAAGTTGTTCTCCACCTTTTTTTTTGTTTGACTGGCTGTCAGTCAAAAAAAAAAAAAAAAAAAAAGGTCGAGAATAACTTGTTGGTCTAGTCGGCTTCTTGAAAACATTCATCGAGACATTTCTGTGAAGGTTGGCCACACAAATTTTACAGAAGAAGTCTGTACATGTCAAGAATACAATCTACATTTGAATCAAATCACCGAGAACATAGGCAGAAGCAGCAAAACATCATTTCTCACAATATACTTCAGTAATACGTTTCTTTAGCTTGCACTAGGTTTTACAAATTAGAGGGGTCCCGAGTGGCCGAGTGGTCTAAAGCGCTCTCCGTTACGGATCACTGCCATCTCACCTCTGTCTACGTGGGTTCGAGTCTAGGATTCGGCCAAAGTGGGTATGTGAGAAAGCTTGCCATTAGCTTCTCGTGGATCGGTGGTTCTTCGGGTTCTTCCTCCACCATTAATACTGGCCGCCATACATAGCCTATCGTGTGCTGTTGTTGTTGTTGTTGTTGTGGGGTTTAACGCCATTTTTCAGCACACGATAGGCTATACATGGCGGCCAGTATTAATGGTGGAGGAAGAACCCGGGAAAACACCGGAAAGAACCACCGACCCACGAGAAGCTACTGGCAAGCTTTCTCACATACCCACATTGGCTGAATCCTAGACTCGAACCGATCGTGTGCTGAAAAATGGCGTTAAACCCAACAACAACAACTTCACATTGGAAGTACATTAATGTAAACAATACTTATTTCAAACATTTCAAGGTCTACAAAACTACGCTATGATTAATGGATTCGGAAACTAATGTTTATCGCACCTGCTTAGTTTTACTAACGGATGAAACACTTGATCTGTACTCTCTAACTATTGGCTTAAGTTTCGTTGTGTTGTTTTTCTTGCATTACATTGTATATGCTCGCATAAGAGTATATCACAATATAACCGCCTTCTAACGATGCTGTATTGTACACTTATGAACTTGAATGCCACTAGTTATCTTTCCTGTGTATGGAACTAATATATATGAAATGTCAAGGTAATATACAGTTCTAGCATTGTTTAAGAAAAAGCAGCAAAACATGTTCATGTTCACTTTGTTTTAGACTTTATGGCTTCATATTGATCTCCCTATTTATTTATTCATTTATTTTTTATTTAGTTACGTACTTAATAGATTTTAGATGTGCAGTTTCATAACATTTCAGTTGATAGTCCCTTCGATAGTTGTATACATGTAATAGGACCTATAACCTGAAATGAGAGAGAGAGAGAGAGATAGAGAGAGAGAACCGAAAATCTGTACACAGGTTAGGCCATAACGTTTCCAACCTTTTTACTGAATCTGAAGCAGAGTTGATACGTTCGTGTCTGATAATTATTGTAACGTGAACAATATGTATTGCTTAATTTCATTGCATATAAGCATAATGAAAGTAAATATATCTAATATTCTATGCTATTGATAAAGTTACAGGTATTTATATTTATATTTATTCTGTTGCAAATATAAAATTGGTTTCAGTTTGATTTGGTGCGTATTTTTGATTCGAAGAGGCATATTTGGAAATACCGAAGAAACCTTTAGAAATTTAAAAATAACGAACCACTATAGGTATCATGCATAATAATATGGTAATCTTTTCTACATTATTTCGTTTTCCTAATTACAACTGTTTGATTCATTGAAGGAAATGTTCTTTATTTGAAACTAATGGTAATTTCCAAGCATTCATTTTACTACTATATAGATATTAAACGCACTAAAAGTTTGTATTATCAGCACGATTGGAAGGCTTTGACTCCGCGTTAAATGAAAAACATTTTGCCCAAATTTCAGTTACTCTTATAATAAACTGACATGGTCCCAAAGACATTTAAAAACAAGTTATTACCTGTTAGATAGTAAGTTGTCTTTCATTTGGAACATTCTTAATATACATAGTTTTCACTTCCAATGCGTCTATAAGAATATATATCTAACAAATGGAACATTGATGCTGATCTGTGTGTATAAGACTTCCTACAATACATTCTTACAGACAAGATGCTGTGAAATTACTACTTTACTTAAACTAGCTAGGTCTGATACAAGAAGGCAGATATTTGGTATGTTCACCCAATGATAGACTATAAGCTCTGAGAAATACAGACAAACACAATCAGAACTTATAACAACTTGAAGCCTTCCGAAGTCCCCAATAGGAGTAAAAATCAGTAAATCAACTCCTTTAAATAACATCGATCATTACTTGGGAAATGTTCAAACTGTGTGTATTTCATGCGTTTTGCAGTACAACACACGCCAGTTCTTTGGGTTGAGTATTATTTCCTAGTATTCTTTCTTATAAACTAACTCCTTTTATGTTTCCATATATTATATACCGAAGGTATATCTTTAATTAATTTTTTTCTTGATAGAGATCATGGAGATTTTCACTGTCTCTTCACTGTTTTTGTCGTCTGCTCGGTCTTCGTTGTCTTAGTTGAATATTTCACTGCGTTGACTTGGCGTGTCACTGTCCTCAATGTCATTGACGATCACTCGCACATTCGACTCGGTTAACTTCAGCGGTTTTCTAAAACATATCATGCAGTGACTTTTGAAGATTCAGTTTTGTACTCATTGCCGAGGTTTGGCTGTGCGTTTCAAAGCCCTGTTAGTTTTCTATGTGGTCATGATACTGTTTGAAAAATCATACAGCATATTTTGGGTCTCTGTGACAAACCGTTGTGATACAAACCAGCTGAACAGCGACATTTGTTTCTGTGACTGCAGAAACACACCATTGGTCGGGCAATTTAATTCTTGCAAAGGCCAAGGAAGCTAATTCGTTCACGATGATGAAACACTCGTGTTTTCGACATCATTATGTACTCACTGTAATTATTAAATATAATTTTCTAACATAAAACAAAACTATTACCGCTATGCTTATGTTTACCGTCTTTCTTGCATATTTTCAGGCAGTAAAAATCGAGTAAACATTTGAAAAGTTTAGCTTCCAGCGAGAAGTGCTGTGGAGGTGAAGTGATGGGGCAGGGGTATAGGGTGTTCATCCAGAACAGAAACAAAATTTAAACCTTTACTTATATATTGCTACATAAATACTAAATAGCTGTCTTACGCTTGAACACACACACACACACACACACACACACACACACACACACTGAAACACTCAGTCAATGCTCATCAAGATAAATTCTTTGCTTAAAATAGTATCATTTAATATAGTCTCATAGAAATAAGTCGGTCGTATTAAGATTATACTCATCGTCAATATCAATATTGCATTATACACACTCGGTTTTTTGACCCATTCCGCTGCTCGTCTACGTATAGCAGATACATCCATCGCTGCTTCGTTTCTAGCTGTATCCGGAGCGTGATTGTGTCCCATTGATGAAAGAACGTTGTCGTTTAACACTTTCATCCTTCCACGGCAACTTTCTTTCCTGCAGCAACTCCATGACGTACTTCCATCAGCATTTTCTTTGTTTTTGCGATATCTGTAGCCGTCGACTAATAACATAATCTTTCCTTCCTGTGATTCGATCTTATCCATGTTTCTTTATTAATAAACATTTTACAAATAAAGTTTGTACTACACTTTTCACTATATATGCAAAATGACATCGTTGATTCTTAGCTCAATAATTAACTTCTACTCAAAACTCCACTTTATTGCGCTTAATTGTCGGCGCTCTTTTGTTGGCGCCCTTTTATCGGTGCACTTATGTCGGCGCTCTTTTGTCTGGTCACCATTTTATTTGTCTGATATGCTGTGAGAAATGTTACACGTTAGGTCAGAGAGAAGGAAAGAGAAGAAAAGCAAGTGTAAGACTGAACAGGTTCTATAATATTACAATATGCGATGAGATGGTGAAAGGAGAAACGCACGCACGCACGCACACACACACACACAAACATACATACATACATACATACATACATACATACATACATACATACATACATACATACATATACACAGGATGAGACATAGAGTAAAGATAGAATTACACACCAGATCACCCATACATAATATAAAGTCAGATGTAAGCTGAGTACATAAATGCAACAGAGCCCTACGCTGTGTTTGATGCTGGCCACATTTGTGACTTTGCATTGAACATGAATGATTTGTAATGAATCATCAATTGACTATGTATTTACAATACAACATAGCTATTTGGACAAAGTCTATCGAGTAAACGTACTAATAAATTGAATAATGAAACATACCGCATTACAAAGAAAGTTTCAGGTTGCAGGCGCCTAAACAGAAACAGAGAAAACTGACCTTACTGTATTTCTGACAGCCATATTATTTACACCAGACTTATTCAAATATCACCGCTCCGATGGCCTAGTGGTTAGAGCGTCTGCCTCGGATGCGGGAGGTCGTGGGTTCGATCCCCGGCCGAGTCATACCAAAGACTTACAAAAACGGTACTAACAGCTGCCTCGCTTGGGGCTCGGCATTAAGAGGTTAGTGTTAGGACTGGTCGGCCCGGTGTCAGGATAATGTGACTGGGTGGGACATCATGCTACATGTCTGCGGCATGATGCCCCAGTGCTAGACATCACTATAAACTGCCACAATGCAGACATCCTAGCGATATGACTGAAAAATTGTTAAAGCTACGTTAAAAATCCAAATCACATCACACACATTCAAATATCAATGCAGTCATTTTAAATACCCACATACAAAACATTTGTTTTATGACCATTAATACGGGTAACATAATAGATAAAAAGATTTTCTCAAGATATGGACGTCATATAATTTACTATTGCGGAAATTACAGACACTAGCAATTATAATGATGATGAAGGTGATAACAGGTACAACAACAATAAGAATAGCTACAATGATATTAAGAGGAAATATAAACTGTTTTTTAATAAATGACCTTTATTGTCAAAGAAGGAATAACTTAAGAAATGTCCATCTCGGACCTTTAGATCTATCAAATTTTCACACTTTTATACAATTTTATACAATTTCTAGAATCCGTATGATGTTTTTATGCACACACAATCGCACGCACGCACGTACACACACATTCTTTATTGAATTCAGAACTTGAACTTAAATAACAAGAACAGCAAAGAAAAAACAACAATAGCATCAATGATAGTAATACAAATAATGAAATGAATAAAACTACTACTAATACTACTAGCATTATTATTATTATTATTATTATTATTATTATTATTAAAAATGAAAAATATACCAATTGGCAAAATAATTAGTGATAAGGTAACCGACTGACAAAATGCATCCGTGTTTTTCTAAGTGGCTCAAGATATCAATCTCTTAGAACAAACATATTTCTCTGTGTCGAGAAAGATCAAATTCACCCCGAATTACCTAAATCCGAAGTTTAAAAATCTTGTAAAATTTAATGGAAGGAAATAATTTTTATTATAGTTTACATTCTAATGCTTAATGGAAAGATCTATGGATTACAAGTAAAGCTAATAAAATCATACCTTGGAGCAAATGAAGTTATTAGACACCACATAAATCTGAATCACCGGGATGAATTTTGGAACTTAAAGTGGAATATATAACTATGAAGTTATGACAGCTTTTTCACAGTATGACTACATTAAGGAACTTTTAGCAGGTTTTTCTTGTAATGTATCTCTAGTTTTCTTTCGTGTGGATATACTGATTCAAAAATATCTAATCGATGGTCTATTTTTACTATTCCCAGCTGAGAAAGCTTGCCGGTAGCTTCTCGTGGGTCGGTGGTTCTTTCCGGGGTTTTCCCGGGTTCTTCCTCCACCATTAATACTGGCCGCCATATATATCGTGTGCTGAAAAATGGCGTTAAACCCTACAACAACAACAACAACAACTATTCCCAGCATTAGTGTTTAGCTTGTTCGTGAAATTTATGTATCCCTATCCACACTAGTAGCATAACATATATGCATAATAAGGTACCGAGAAATCGTATGGTTATACGATGGGTATTTGAAGAGTTCTGGATATTTTGTTACAACATCTTTCTTTGAACCTGTCAAAATAGCAAATCTTGATCGATACACAAAATTACTTTCTATTAAACGATCTGCAGTATGCCTTACACAGCAGCAGGGAAGTTCTACAGACCAGATCCCCAGACCAAAATAAAGCCTCCTACGAGAACATTTCCCGTAGAAGCCTCAGATTTCAAAAATAAGCCTTCCTGCGAGAATTAATTTGCGTAAATTCGTCACCGATTGCAATTTTTGTGTGCAAAAATCATTGATTTTGGACAGCAATTTTAGGGGGGGGGGGTAGGAGAAATTTATTCCGTCGATGAAGTTTGCGAAGATTTGGCTGCGAGTCTCATGAATAGATTTGATCGAGACCGATTCGATATCTACTACGCGGATCATGAAGATTAATCGTGATGAAACCATGCGGTATTGCCTGAGCGCGGCTGAAGAAAATTTTGAATTTGTTTATGTCCATATCGCCGTTACACCAAGTCTGATGAATATTTCTCAGCGTGTGAGTATCGACGCCATTGAAAACCGACAAAATGTTACAATTGTCCCTAATTACCTTTGGAATTTGCGTATATCGCTGCGTCACGTAAATAACATCGGTGTTCTTGTGTCGGCCACGCGAAAATATCCTAGCCGGATTAGTTTGCTTATCCAGCATAACATCATCGAAAACAACAAGATTATTAACATCGCCATCTAAATTTTCCACGGATGGAGTTTCATTGATGTCTGTGATGAATTCGATTGTGCCTTCGTCGGTATTGTCGCTAAATTCCTTTAGCACTTGATAACATCGCTGATCATCAACGGATGGCGCAACCAAATACAACTTATCCCATTTTAGCCATCGCATTATCAAATTTAGCAACAACTGCGTCTTTCCAGAACCGGACGGGCCAATAATTATCATCCTTATCGAATTTGGTAACACCGCGTTGTGTTTCACCTGCTCGCGTCGCTTCGTGGCTGAAAAATCAATTACATTCATGTTACTAGAATATATGGATTTATATTGTGTTAAATGTCGCACGCGCACAGCTACGATAAATCCAACCGAAATCGTCACACGCAATAACAGGAACGCAATTGCAGGAGAATGCGAAGTTTGCAAGACACGCAAATTCAGATTTGTAAAAAAAAAAATAGAAGAACCGGAGGAGACATTACCGCCTCCATGAAAAATCTACCTGGGCTGCCCTGGGCGAAATATCCCGGAGAAAAACATCTGCCAGGATACAATTACTGCGGACCTGGTACGAGGCTCGATATCAGACTCAACGATAATAATCAACCAAATCCCGGCGAAGATCCAGTAAACGCCATCGATAACGCGTGTTACTATCATGATCTTGCGTATCGCAGCGGGGATTTACAACAAAGACATCTCGCTGATATTAGGCTAATTCACGCACTAAACGCGATTCCTGACAAAAGTTTCAAAGAAAAATTGGCAACTTGGTTGATAAAAGGCGCGATGAAAGGTAAATTAGTACTCGGCGCTGGTAAATAATAATGGAGCAAATATATTATTCTCCGCGAGGTTTTTGGCGAGGAAAATCAGCAATATCCAAACTCGCCAAGGCAGCAAAAGTAAAACAATCCGTTGCTGAATCGTGGCTATCGAAACAGGCAGTCTGGCAAATTTATCTTCCCCCGCCTAAGAAAATATCATATGCGAGTTTCTCCGTCAGTGTCCCTAATGAAGTCCATCAGGCTGATCTTATGTTTCTTCCTCACGATACCGTCGACGGAGTCACATACAAGTATGTGTTGACAGTCGTTGATATCGCTAGCAGATACAAGGAAGCCGAGCCGTTATCGAATAAAACAGCAACGGAGATCGCTAAGGCGTTTAGCGAAATTTATTCACGATCTCCATTAACATGGCCGAAGCTTCTCCAGGTTGATCCAGGTCGAGAATTTCTTGGCGCGGTTACTTCACTGATGAAAAAGAATAATGTTAAAATCCGTCGCGGTATTGTAGGTGTTCATCACAATCAAGCTATCGTTGAGAGATTCAATAAAACTCTTGCAGAAAGATTATTCGGATATCAGTACGCGCGAGAATTCATTCAAGATAATCGATCTCATGATTGGGTAACAAGATTACCTCACGTGATTAACGCGTTAAATAACGAGACAACTCGAATAATAGCAATGAAACCCGCAATTGCGATTACAAAACCGAATATACCCCTAAAGCGAGATTCTACTATTCCGCCTGTGCTAGGTAGCGTCACGGTCAGGTATTTATATAAAGAAGGCGAGGCTGAAGGAGGAAGAAAAAGAGCAACCGATCCAACCTGGAGCGTAACAACACAGAAAATATCAGCCGTAACAAGATCGTCAGGAAGACCAGCAATTTATTTTCTAGATTCACTAGCGCCACAGCGCGGATTTACCAAGGAGGAATTACAGATAATACCGAAAGATACTCAACTACCGCCAGCGTCATTAATGTGAAACCGAATTCTACCTAACTGAGATAATTTTCTTACCCTCGACACGGCTAAATACACTAAATTTGACCAGGAAATTCTATCATCGATGATCCAAACTTGGCCATCCACGGTTAATCCCTGCGATGAATGTATCGTTGTTGCGTATCCAAGTTTCCATGGTGATCTTTCTGCGTTTATCGCGTCATTGACAAGATTAATATCAACGAGAATAATATCGTTCAGTACCAGGATCTTTTCCTCTCCGCAGGGTAAAGTAACACTAATATTTTGTTTCCTGGTATCAGCGGGCCTGTAACATAACGGCACCTGTAATGTTGGAAATTTCTCGCAATGCAACTTGAATAATATTTCCTGAATAACATCGCGAACAATTTTCCTACTAGCAACAATCAGATGATCGGGACGCCACAAATTTAGAAAAATATCCATCGGAGTCTCGTCGATTATTCTTCTCATCACATCGCATTGAAACTTATTCGGTTGTAATCGAATTATTTTCTTAAATTCAGTCAGTAAAATATCATCGGATCTATAATCAGCGTCGATTTCCTCATAATAGTCAACGAAATTTCTGAGCCATTCGTGAGGAGATTCACCATCAAACGGATCAGGCTGGCCATGATCTCCGCACATTACCACGGCGGTATTTTTCTCCTCCAGCCAGATCAGGAACGATTTTAATACAACTAAATTTACTGTGCAAATTTCATCAAATATTATAATTTTGTTGATATATTTATTTCCCATACGAGCCGAATCCCATAATCCACCGCTGTATTTGAAATAACTGTGATACGTACCAGAATCAACGCCGCGTTGCCTTATTTCTCGCGCTAATCTGTGAGTTGGAGTCAACACTATCATATCAGATTTCGCAAATAAATTTATCGCTCTCGTTGTTTTCCCGCTACCACCAGGGCCATTTAGGTAAACGAATTTGTTACGTGAAATTGGATCAAATGCGGATGCAGCCGTCGATATTTCCTCAAATTTATCTCGATGAAATTTATCGCAATCTTCGACATCAGCGTCCTCACAGTAATCTAGGATATCCTCGTTTTTTATCCTCCAAGTTCCCCAAGAACCATCGGCGATTAAATTCTCCAGCCTATACTGGTATTTCTTATCGATATAAAACGAGTCCGTTGCGACCCTTACCGCGATATCAGAAAATTTGTTTATCATCGACAGTAAATTTATACTCACATAAGCGAGCATCGATGATCTCAAATGCGTATACTGCGCTGATTCTCCGTCGAGATAGCTAATTACGGTACCTAATTTTTCTCCGTCAATAATAATATTCTCTCTGTTGCAAAATATCCCTCGTGATACCGTATCGGCAATAATAAAATCCATTTCGGCATCGTTGATAAATAACCTAGCGTGTCGGTGTTTATGATCAACGGATCCTCCTTGAGTAAATTTGCCAATTATTTTTCTTCCGATATCTTTCGCGTTTTCACAATCCGTCGGTAGCCACACTTCAGTTTGTTTTCTATACGATATAATTGCCTCGCTCACCGTCAACGATATTAACATTGACGAATCCAGCATATACCTCAATAGCACCGTAGGGACCCAACGGCGCTGCGATAAATGCCGACCGAACCAAATATAACAGATTTTATGTAAATTTTCAGCAAACTCGAATGAAGTAACATAAGCGAATCCGGTCATGACAAAATCAGGCAACGGTCCGTTAATTGCTACCCTTGTCATTTCGTTGGTGGGATGGCCAAATTTAGCAAAATAATCCGCACAATCACCATATCCGAGGAAACTTCCAGGATAGCACGCGCTCATATCAACGGATATCATGTCTTCGAAATAATACTTGGTATTCCACAATCCGCCATGGCCGTATTCGATACAACTAAGTAGAATATCAGTGAGAAATTCGTTCCTTGTGGGTTTCCACGAATTTCTCTCTCTAGCAGCGTGAGCAGCAACAGATGGAACCGTAAAGCAGTTCGTTAATAACTGATCAGGATTTGACGAATATTTCACCGCGATATTTCTCATCGATTCATGCAATTTTTCATCGCGGTAAATATCTCCTCGCGGCAATATAAACTGATCATACCTTTCTTCGCTCGAGAATAACCAAACCGATATCGGATCAGACGCGGCTAATATTTTGATATATCGGAACATGGCATCAGCGCCTTCCACAGGATAAAATTTAACAGCGCGATCTCGCGGAAATATCATTACCGATTGTGACCACGCATGTGAATTATGATCAACAATTTCGATTGGTACTCCTCGAGATCTATACGGCGACGAATATAATATTTCTCCCGATAAAGTTTTCACGGTAATAGGAAATTTAAGTTTCTTGCTCAACACAGCAACATCGTCAATCGATGCGCCATCAACAACTGTCTTCTCCCACGCGTTAATTTTATCCAACCTCAACTGAGTCAGACCAGATCCACGACGAGCGTTTTTCATATGCTCGATAACGCGCTCGGCAACGCAATTTATCATCGGCGATTCTTTCATCGCGGGTAGATTTTTCACATCCGGGTTGTTATTTAGCCGATAAATTCCATAAACAACAGCGCTAGAAGGATACGCCCTGGCATAATAAGGACCATCGATTCCCAATAATAATCCTGGCTTCGAATTTTTATCAAGAATAACATTTTTCTTACCGCCACGCACGGGATCTCGTTTATCGCGAATAATCCAAGTGTCGTCAGGCATTTGTGCGATGAATTTTATCCCAAAGATAAATCGCTCTTCTTTGTGTTCGAATTTTATATGCTCGATTATTTTCTTAGCCCGTTCCAGATTCATCGTAGCATCAACAGCGTTAGTTTTCCATGTCGACCAAGTGTGAATCGCTCCATCATCGAAAAATTCTTTTTTGGCGCGATCGACCTCAGGAATGATATATTCTGCCTCATCAAGATCAAATGTATCCATTATTATATTTTAGACAAATGTTTAAATTATATAATGCAATGCAAATGGATACCAATCGGATCAACAAAATCATGCGACAAATCCTGCAGAGGCGATTATTGTGGTGCTCACATATATGCGATTCGACGAGGCAGTAAAGGACCACAACGGTGTTTAGTTTGTCAAGTTGGCACTCGAGGAAAGACCCGATTGTGTTTGTCCTGTGGAGGGAAAAATTATCGAGAATTACGGCGATATTATGAAAAAAGATCCTCGTCGGTGATAACATGCGAAGAAGATTATATTAATCGATTCAAGGCAAATTACGATTTAAACAAACAGAATATTGTATATGGAAATGAAATTGACGATTCCTGCAATGAAAATCACACACGAGTATAGATCGCATCCAACCATCGAGGGTTACGAAGCTTCATCGGATGGCACCGTCAGAAACGCTAAAACAAAGTATCTCGTCGGTAATGTTAATAATTCGGGTTATCTTATATTTACTTTCGGTCCAGAAAAAAGAAGAATTGCGTATTACAACCATAAATTTGTATTCGAATGTCACAAAGGACCTATCAAGATAGGTCTTGTCATCGATCATATCGACGGAGATAAACTTAACAACAAACTATCTAATCTCCGGGCTGTAACGCAGAGTGAAAATTGTAGATCCGGCAATACTGGTGGGTTGCGACTTGCTAAGTCGGTCAAATCGATAAATCAAGAAACAGGCGATGAGATGATATTTGAGTCGATGAGGGCCGCTGCAAGATACTTCGGTATTAATACCGTCTCCGTGCGACGAGTGGCAGAAAAAATAATCAACGCGACATTTTCCTACAATCTCGGTGAATGGATCGAATTTTATTATATCCCAATAATATTCGATTCGGAAAGCGACGAAGAATAATTGAACATTTACAGAATTATATAATGGATGAGCAAACCATAAACAATATTATCGAAGCTATTGATGACCTGAAGAAAAAAATAAATCTTCCCTCGGAGTTGGACACGAATAAAATCCGATCCGAATTCGAGACGATTGTTCAAGGGAAACTCGAATATAAATACACGCTGCCGTCAGAGTACAAATTAATAAAAAAGATCCAAATCGCGATGTATCAATCACTTGCAACAGTCAGTGATGATCAAATTGAGGATTTTGTTAAATTATCTACGCTGGTAGAAAAAGCTAGGTTGATTTTATCAGAAGCATACGAGTCAAAAAAAATTACAAGTTCACGCATCAGACAACTGAAAAAACTTGTCGATGAGAGCAAGAACAAGGAAATATCTTCCTGAAGAAATTCCACAAAAAAAAAACAAAAATTAAAAAAATATATTAATTTGAAAATTTCCCTGGATTTTATTTATTTTTTTACTGAAATTATGCAATTTTGACGGGTATTTACCCAAACGGATTTACGAAATTATATAAATTGCATAATTTTGATGGGTATTTACCCCAGCAGATTCACGAAATTATATAAATTACTCGATTTGACGGGTATTTACCCCATAAAAAACATAAAATTACGCAAAGTTCATAATTTTTCTGATTTTTATTAATTTTTTTTTTATTATTTACCAAAATAATTTATTTACTGAAATTATGCAATTTTCTTTATTTTTACGGGTATTTACCCCATCAAAAACATAAAATTATATAAATTTCACAATTTGACGGGTATTTACCCCAACGGATTCACGAAATTATATAAATTGCACAATTTGACGGGTATTTACCCCATCAAAATTAAAAATTTTTACTAATTTTGAAAATTTCCCTGGATTTTATTTATTTTTTTGGTCTGTTTTTCCCTGGCGGACGGATTTACGATTTCACCAGCAGATTGATACTTATCGTTTCCCCGCGGATATCAAGCAAATTTCCTTTCTGATCCGTCAGTTTGAAATTTATCCTTGACAACAATTGATTATGACATCGCAGATAAAACGGATTCACCGGCTCTTTTATTATCAAATAACCCGGAGAGGCGCTAGGTGAAAACGAATACAAAATAAAACCCTGCTGCGCTTGATTTGACTCTGACGAATCAACATTGTAGCTGCCCTCGACAACATCCGCGTGAAGATAAATCGCGATAACTTCCGTTATGTTAACGATACCTGGCGAGATATGCCGCCCTTGCCCGGCAGGATCGTTATTGTGTTTGAGAATTAATTCTGATTGTAATTTTTTCCTAGTCCACGCTTCATGTAATTTCGGAAATAATTCATCAATGGTATCAACGACGGATTTTCTCATCTCAGTAACTTTATAACCGGGAAATTTGTAATTTGGTAGCGTTTCCTCGGTTAATTTGTTTTCTCTCATAAATACCATTTTAGTAGTGATATCCAAAAAATCACCAAATCTAACGGAAGATATTATTTTAATCGCTAATTCGTTTATTTTTTCCATATCAAATGCTAATTGATTTAATCGCTCCACGCACATGATAACTTCGCTACACGAGCCTGACACATCAAAGATACATTCATGAAAAAATTGTTTTAATAATTTTAGTTGTTTTTCGTGCTCGTCATTAATTTCCTTAAACCATTTGATAATCTCATTCACAGCGAAATATTTCGATTTAATTTGTGATATATCTTGCTTCAATAACATTAATAGTGGCAAAGAGAGACCTAATTCAGGTCCGGATATTAAATATTTAGAAATTGGATCGTTTTCAAATTCGGATAAACGACCCTTGTAACCTGGAATGATGCCGTGATAATCTTTTTTGTCACTGATAAAATCTTCCTTTTTTGGTTCTACAGGAGTTGTTTTTTCGGGAGGTGGAATTTCGGGCCAACCTAATATGGTCCTAATCGATGATTGGTAAATATCTACCATGTACGGTGATTTCACCTCTATCATCGATGATAGTGTTGGATCGTGCGAGGATATCTTTATTCCCGGAGTAGCATCGCCGGTTATATTTGATATTCTACTGGTAAATTCCTTATCCAGCTGATCAATTTCGTAACTGCCTGTTGGTATACCGACATATATCCAATCGGGAGTTCCATCGGATTTGTTTTTGTTGGCAAAAACAAGCGAATTATTTGATAATAATCTGCCAAATGATTTCGATCTAACATTAGGCCAGCTATTGTAGACACGCAATTGTGTTAACGCAATTTCATTGACGCTGATTGGTGTTGGAAAATTAATACTAAATTCCGGATTAGTTGAGCTTAACGATATTAACGTTGTTGTCGGTGGTGTCGTGTTTGTCACGATCTGGGCTAGTTCGGACATTATTAATATTCATTTGTTCAATCTCCGAGTAAATACCGATCATTGCCGAAAATTCTGGATCGGAGATAACACCATCATTGAGACTCTCGGAAAGCAACGATGATAATTTCGAATACGCGTCGTTGACCTTGGATAGTTTGTTTTTGTATAATGATAATTTCTCACTCGTGCACGAGGAGATTTTTTTCGCTACGATATTGAGAACACCAGCGATTGTTGTTGTTGACGAAATTATTATCGTTGCTACGATCGGCGCGATTGTTGTCACCGCGGATAAAATTATTCCAGCACCAGCGATTACCGCGGATACCGTGTACTCGGCGACGTCAATGATAACTAATCTACGCTGATATTTCTTTATTTTTGTTTGATACTCGTCGAGGAGTTTTTTTAGCGAATCCTGCCATGATCGCGCCTGATTATAACGGTAATCCGATGCGGTCATTTATTATTAATTTACCTGACTAATTGGATTCAATGTGATAAATACTCGACAATCATATATTGAGATGTTGGTTCTGTCGTGGTTCTATCTGGTGGTTCTGATGTAAATATTTCCCTGGCATTTTTCTCCATGAAAATAATAAAAAAATCCAGGATAATATTCATGAATTTCATGAAATCTGGTTGTTACCTTGAATTTTATCTTGGAAATAAAATTTACTCGATATATGCCAGTAAATGGCGCGACAAAAGTACTAAGATTTCCTTCGGGCGTCCATTTGAATTTTTGTGTTTGTACCACAAGTGATATATAATAACTAGTATCTTCTGTCATTAATTCCACTGGTGTATAAATACGCGATAATCTTCCAAGATTCATTGATGATATTTTTGTGTTAATATCGTTAATTTTTGTAGTTGCATCGAGAAGTTTCGCGTTATAATCTTTAATTTCTCCGTCGTACACTGATGCATCTAACTTTTGACGCGCTAAATTTTTTACCGTCTTAAGTTCACTGTCAACTGTGTCAATATTATTCTCGATTATGCTTATTTTATTGTTGATTTCGTCGATGGGTTTTTTATCGATTTTCTGCCCCAACGAGATATTTATTTGGGTAATTTCCTCGTTGAGATTGTCGTGTGTAGTTGAGGAGGTTTCGATGAACTTTTTTATATCTTCCTCGAGTTTTTTTCCAAATTTACTTGATGTATCGTCTAGTTTTTTAAGATCGTTATTTAGCTTGTTAAATCTTTTTGTTATTTTATCCTGGAAATCATCGGTTGTTGCCTTATCGGACTTTAGAAGCATCGCCGCTGATAACTCACTATTTTTTTGTTTTATATCCACGAGATCGGCTGGAAACTCCGCGATGATATCGGTAATATCAGCTATAGATTTTAATACCATCTCCGATTGACGAGTAAATTGACTGATATGATCGTTATATTCTTCTCGCTTGATTATATCAGTTATTTTCACGTTGCTGGTGTGTAATCTTCCTTCGGTATTTTGAAAAACAGCAACTTCGCCAGGGTCCACCTCTGACAACGATAGGAGATTGTTAATATCACTCTTGGTTGCAAATTTTGATGTATCGATGTCAGTCACTTCTGTTTTTTCCTTCCTAAAGAGCGATCTACCGTAAATGTCAACCATGATATTTATCTACGGCGTATTCAAATACAATTTTGTGATACGGACCGGATGATTTTGAAATTGCGTCGAGGACGTTAATTGACTCTGGGCCGCATATCGGTGGATCCGCTAATGTTTGTGTTGGAAGAGTCGAATACCAAACCGGAAGTTTCAACGAAGACACGTAATTGATAAATTCTTTCGGTGGTGCTAATCCATAAGAGTCAAAATAAACGACTTCGCGAGGATTAATCGCGTATGCAACCCAGTGCGTACCAGGGCCGGTATTTTTATCGAGATTTATTATTCCTGTCTCGGTAGGGTTTGGTTTTTCTGGTAGTTGATCTCGCATAAATACGCCTCTGAAAAATTTTATTTTTTTTTTCTTTACTTCGTTGATTAGATCTAAATTTGAGGCTGGTAGACGCGACTTAGGCCGGATCCGTATGGGGGGCGTCTTAGATAAAGGCCGGATCCTTTTCGTTGTTTTTGCAACATTCTCTCGATTAGGGGAGAGAGGGCGGGAAGTAACCCTCCCTTTTTTTTACTGTATCTCCCTCCCACCACTTTCTCTCCTAATTTGGAACCTATGCCTGTTAGCGCGCCTAATCCTACTGTTTTTGCAATCATCGGAAGAGCCATTTTTATCAGAGGAAGAAAAGGAAAAATTCCGCCCGTTTTGATCATGTCTCTGATTGCGCCTATTGAGAGATTCACATGAACACCGGAATTCGCTGATTTGGCTCTGGTAAATCGTTCACGTTGACTTCTAGTTAGCGATATTTTGTTAGGCCCACCGTGAATCTGATCGTTTTTCAGGGTTAAATTCAAACCGCTTCGCCTTGCTGTTGCTGTTTGGAGTTTTTTTATCTGACCCGGGGTCAGAGTTACGCTGACGTGTTCGTATGGCATATTAATAATCGCTTAGTCTAAATTTGGAATTTATCACATGTTCTCGACAGGAGCGTCAATAATTCTCATTCTACCACTGATGCCTTCCAAGATCATTGTTCTATCACTGAGGATCACCGCGATGGCTCTTGCTACTTGCCCACCTGTGTCAATTCTGGCTTTGAAATGGATATCAACGACGGATTGTTTTACCAAATCGAGATGCTCCAGGGAAAAGTAATAGATAGGATAGCGAATATTAAAATCTATCTGTGATATTTGTAATCCTGTATCGATATTTTGATCGCGTCCCATGAAACTTAGCAAGCGATGATATGCACGGGCCGTCGAATAGGTGGGAAAATTAATTGATATTTCCTCGGATGGTTCTTGTTGGCCGTTTATTCTCAGTGATACGTTTGTTGCTGCGAAATTGTCAAATATCATATGACTGTGAGTTTGATCGTATCTATTTGTGTTTTGGAGAACTATAAAGATATGCCTAGGTGCCGAAAAGCCCTGCTGTGATGCAATTCGCCAGGTAAATATTCCGTTGATATTAATGTCGGTAAAGTCGGTTGTTGTTGTTAACCAGGACATAACGGATTTACCACCTTGGTTCATAAATGACAATAATTTTTCTTCCACAAGTATCGATGGAGTTATTGCTGGCATCCACAAGATAAATTTGTTTAGGATTACCTTGCCTGCATCAGGAACAGTAGCATTGTCTCTCCAGATAGCTCTATCATTACTCGCGGGGTCTCGAATAAACGAAATAGTATGTTTCGCTCCGTAGATAACTTTTCTGAAGTGTCTACAAAATCCAAAAATGTGGGATAGTGGAATTGCACAGGAGAATCTTAAACTAGGACCAACCAGCATTGTTTTCCGCGTGGCAAATCCGAGATTGTAATTGGGATTGGTGTCGATCATTACCGCCATCTGGGTGGCTGGATTAGCACCAGCTGCATCATTCGGTATAGCGAGATTATACTGGATATGATCTGCGCTGTCGTTAGTATCCTTGGCGAACATCATACTAGGACCAGCTGACCTGGTAAAATCATCCGAGTATCTGGCCATACCTATCACCGTCGTTGCGACATCAGCGTTATCTGTAATTGATTCAATTTCTCTTCCATCAATCGTGTAGGTGACGCTCTTGAATAAAGCCATAATTCCGTTATTGACAAATCCAACTTTGGAATCTGCTGGATAATTGGTATCATCAGCTCTCCTTATTTCGCCACCAAATTCAATATATGCCTCTGATGGAAGAAAATATCTCGTTGTGTCGTGAACTTGAATTTCAATGCGATTAGGTGCATTTGGTGTCACTGCGTCGTATGAAAAATACTGGAAATCTCGCACGGATGTGTCTCTACCTACAGGCTCGTCCATGTCGAACACTTCATTTGACACTTGTGCGAACATTTATTATTAAGAACATCATCTAAAACGAAGACCACTACCTGAAATGAAGCTTGTATTTACAAGATTTGTGTTAGCAACTTCATTTGCAAGATTTGTCTTAGCAACTTCCTGTGCTAGATTTGTCTTAGCAACTTCCTGTGCTAGATTTGTCTTAGCAACTTCCTGCGCTAGATCGTTTATTTTTTTATTTGCTGCGTCGTTTATGACTTTGCTGATTTCGGGTGGCATTTCTCTGGTGCTAGGTAATTTGACGGGTTGTTTTTTGCGTATTAAATTTAATATTTTACTTTTGACAACATTGAAGCCTTTACTGGCCAAATTACCGATACCAGAAATGGCAGTCTCGCCGATTTTTCCTATTGCTTTTAACCCGAATTGTTTGATCGTGGGTCCAATTTTAGGTATTATTCGCGTAAAAAGACTTCCAATAATATCGCCGAATCCATTACCGTGTATATATCTATATACGGGCAATCGAGAGTTTACTACGCGGACCTGTCTGGGTCTGCGCTGATATTTGTGAACAATCATATTATTTCAATTGTGTTGTTTTAATCGATGAGCTCATCGACAAGTTCCTTGTAAATGTGAGAGTCGATGACACCACCGCGGAATAATCGCTGACAAATATCCGAGGCTTCGTTGATTACTTCGCGAGAGTTATTTCCAGCTCGTTTTCCTCCGATTAATACCTCGAGGCGAGATACGTCGTTGACAACACTGTCAGGGCAAATGGTATATCCGCTTCCTGTCTTTGGTTCTGGTGTTGATGGTTCGCTAAACCACTCCGTTATCACGTCCTCCTCTTCCTCTTCCTTTTCTTTTTCTTCTTCATTTTTTTGTATTATTTTTTTGATAAAATCTTGGTAACCCGGGTCATCAAGATTGATGGATTTTTTCTTTGAAGCAAAATATACCGCGGGAGCCCAACTTTCTTTAGTAAATTTATTAACGCGTCCCGACTTCAAATATTTACCTCTTTCATCGAAGCCAAATCTGGCAATATCGATTAAAATATCCTCGCCTTTGTTGAAAAAATCGGAGGAATCTTCGTCGAAATGTGTGCGCGGAAAAGTTCCTGAGATATTGGTTCCCTTATCTGTTGGTGGAAGCACCTGAGATGTATCAGAGGATTTTATTTGGGATATTTTCTTTGGTTTCGAAGATTCAGGTTTTTCTTCCACCCTCTTAGGTTGACTCATATTATACGTGAATCTATCCCGTGCCGATTTACGAAATTCATTAAAAATCGCGTCGCCCTTAGGTATCCTGGATAAATTAAATTTAGCTCGGTATAAATTTCTGATCCAAGATTCTCGCGTTTTAATTTTATCTAATCCATCCTTCGTTAAAAACTTCGATCTAGCATTAAAAGAATCCTCAGCAAATGCGCCAAATTCATCAATATTATTACCAAATAATTTAAATTGCTTTTCCATTGTTGTCCAACCATCATCAGTAAATTTATCTTTTATTTCTTCACGAGGCTCTCTACCGCTTTCCTCTTCTTCTTCTTCCTCTTCTTCTTGCTCTGGTTGTTCTTGAGGTAATTGTGCTTGTTTTTGCTGCAATTGTTCTCGCAGCGCTTGTGTTTGTGCTTGTATTTGTGCTTTTGTTCGCGCCTGCTGTATTTGTCCCTGTAGCTTTTGTGCTTGTGCTCGCACTCGTGCTTGTGCTTTTTCTTGACGCGTTTGTGTTTGTTCTTGATGAATTTGCTCAAGCTGACCCGGAACCTCTCGAGTGTGTTGCTCGATGTCTCTCGTCATGGGAATAAGCCCCTTCTTCCTAAGTTCCTTATCTTCCTTTTTATCACCGTATGCGACTTGTTCGATTGCTCCAGTGACTGGACTCAACAACTTTGACGAAATCTCAGTAATTCCATATTGCGTGTCTTCGTAATCACGAACTTTTTTCTTAAATAATTGTTTTGCCGGGATAAGTTTCCTTACTGCCGCTAACTCTTCTCGCGCTAATCTGGCAGAATGAGGCTCTCCAACTCTACTAGCTTTCCGACTCATATTATTTTCAACTATATTGTTTTAATGCGAGGTAAAATTAGGATTAGCAGCCAAATCTTCGCAAACTTCATCGACGGAATAAATTTCTCCTACCCCCCCCCCTAAAATTGCTGTCCAAAATCAATGATTTTTGCACACAAAAATTGCAATCGGTGACGAATTTACGCAAATTAATTCTCGCAGGAAGGCTTATTTTTGAAATCTGAGGCTTCTACGGGAAATGTTCTCGTAGGAGCCTTTATTTTGGTCTGGGGATCTGGTCTGTAGAACTTCCCTGCTGCTCTTACACCTACATATATATGCACGTGGTGTATAATAGCTAAATGACAGTAACTTTAAATGTCTGAGTTGGAGGACACACGGTACTAATTATCCGGAAGAATTGTGAACCAGTCTAGAAATGGGTGAAGAAATAATAGAGTATTTACAGGTTTGATGGTCCATAATTGGTTAATAATGAAAATTAAAATTTTAGGAAAAATATCTTTTGAGAGCTTATCCTATACGTAATGTAAAAAAAATTATTGACAAATTTCTACTGATGCAATTTTAGCATTTTTACAGGCTTGACTCAGGAGTACTCAGTACTGAAAGTAGCACCTGATTCATTGGTGAGAATCAATAACACGTGTTTCATGCACATGTATGTAAACAAAGTGCCGCGGGTCATATGGTGTTCTCCACACATAAGCTTGCACGAAGGTTAGATGTGCATGAAGAATTATAGATGTCATTATCAGCACCCAGAAATTTTAAGTTATTGAATTTTGAATATGATAGTGTTTCCATATGTTTACTATTGGAGTTGAATTAGTACCGTGAGTCCTGGAGAACAATTCTGCTATTGTCCAAATCAGGGAGCTCTTAGGGAGCTCTGCGAACGACATTAAGGCCAACATGGATATAGCTTTTACTGAATCAATTCTCTGTCATAGTCTTCAATTTTAAAGTGGTTTCATCGTTTTGAATATGGCTAACAAAGGTTTTGTCCAAGATCGGTTCCATGTTTGTTGATGGCTGATCCAAAACTGATTCGGTTTGAAATCGCAAAACAAATAGTTGTCAAAGATGAAAAGAGTGAATAGTGATATCTGGGTCAAATTGACACGGTGATGAAACATGGATTTCCTTTTTGAAAGCCGACTCTGGAGAAAATAATAAGGTTTGCATAGCAGGAAACGAGTATATACTGAAATATCGCTCGAATTATTCAGACTGTCAAAAGAATTTTATACGCATTAATTTTCGATACAAAGGCTGGCCATCCAAGGACATCCATCTGACGCAGTTAGTGTCGCTGGATAGTTTTGTACCTCGGATGTGTTGTTAAATGATATGTATTACTGCAGGACCACCCGTCCGCGCACCGGTACCCTAGGCAAACATCTTATTCTACCGTATGACATCGCACGGGCTCATAAATCAACCCACGTGACAAACATCCTGAAGAAGCACATCCAAACTTTAACATATCCTCCTTGCTTCTCTGATTTAGTTCTTCGTGATTTTTGCCCAGATCACGTTATCAAACATTTGACGAGAAGCAGGCGCTTGCCGTCATGTGGCTGGAAGTGCAGTTTTCCATTGTATAAACAATCTAGCGAAACGTAAATACAAAATACCATTTAATAATTGCAACTCAGACGAAATAGTGTTTCGGTGTGTTTGACGAGTACGTTGATGGGATTCACAGACTTTGTATTCACTAATAAAGAACTTTGTGATAAAGTCTACTACAACTATCCAGGACCAGTTTTAAATACCCTTGTTTACCCCACCCTTTGGCTGACATTATATAAATCTATAATTAAGCATATTGCGCGAAATTATTCTCACTTTTAAAATCAAAGTTTCATAGGATTTTAATTATCTGATAGAACTGGAATGGATCCGGAAGTCGCGGTAAATTTCCATATAGTGATTCACCTTTTATGAAATTGTTCCTCGTCAAGTTAAAATTTACTAATGTATAAACACTTAGATTAACGTGTTTTTGGGTCTATGTCAATTTTCAAAAAATAACATTATGTTTTAAGTTTTGAATTTAAATAAAAGCACAATAGTAGTAATATATACCACTCGAGGGGTCTACGGGAATTATTAAGGTGTACAGTAGATGACACTTGAGTCTACGGGAATGATAAGGTTAACATTTGATGGCATTTGCCTCTAGAGGAAATTATGGTTTACAGTAGATGACACTTGCGTCTAAGGAAATTAATAATACGCCGAAGGTGTACAGCTGATGGCACTTGAGTCTACGGGAATTGAATAATACGCTTATGGTTTACAGTAGATGACGCTTGAGTCTAGAGGGAATTAATACTACGCTGAAGGTTTAAAATAGATGACACTGAGTCTTCGGAAATTATAACACGCTGAAGGTTTACAGTAGAATGCACTTGAGTCTACGTGAAATCTTATGTTAAAAATGTTGGTACGATTAAGCTGAGAATGGCACTTGAGAGTATTACGGAAAATTAATATTGAGGGCACGATGTAACATTGTTATAATTTGATGAGCTAAAATGGGGTTACATTGTAATAATGCACCTCAAAATGGGACACTTTAGGTGTCTACGGGAAATCCTGTCTGAAACATGTCTGTAGGTTAAACATGCGAATGGTACCTGAGGGGTTTGTGGGAAATGCAGTGCAGTTTTCATGTTTAAAAAGATTTTAGGAGTTAGCGGAAAATCCAGTGTTAATAACTGCCAAAGGGGTGACATGAGGATGGCACTTGGGGGTTCTACGGGAAATGTAATATTAACGTGGGGATCGTTATGGACCATTTCATGTTTACTAAATGTATAGGGATTTACGGGAATGTTAATTGAATGATTACTTGGATTTACGTCGCGTGCGCCTAAAAGGGCATGTGCTACGGTAATGGTAAAAGTTTTCGGTACCATCCAAAAAGTACTTTTGATATATTATCGAAAACAAACCTTTTGATTTCAATCAAACAACATATGCTTTTTTATTACTGTCCCTCACACAGTTTTTGATACACTAATAAATATGTTTTGATGTACTATCCAACACTTGCATTGTGATTACTATCCACCATGCACTTTACATTACATCGTATGCGGTGATTAAAACTTCCGTACTTATTATCCATCGAAAGGGTAAGAATGTTTATACACATGATATACTTACATATATAAAACCATACTAACACACACAAACAATGATAGGTAGTGTTTATAGTCATACTATGCCCTCAGAAACACACTATGCTATTACAACCGAAAGGGGAGTTTTTAAATCTGAGTTCGGCTTGTAAATGTAGACGTAGACAAACAAATAAAAAAACTGCAATGCTTTCAGTAATACATATCGTTTGTAGAGATCTGAGCAGAACTGAAAAGGTTTGTTGAGGTTTCTAACGAATAAGGGCTAACACATATCACACCGCTTCGCACTTCTTCTCCGCAAACTCCTCCTAGCAGCCGATAGGTAACGACACGCTTCATGCACCCTTACCTCTCCATATAGATTCATCTATTCTATATAGTTGAAGATATATCAGGAAGTCTGTATTGAAGAGCATTCTTAAACCAATAGTTGGGACTCCACGTTTGTCCACATCTTGTCGGGTTGTCTTGATTATAGGTGAATCAATAGACAAATGTGCCTCAATGTGCAAGTGGTGTCACTTTCAATATATATGCACACCAGAATTCCTACAATTTACAACTGCGACACATTTGACTTCAATACCTATGGCTGATAAAAGTAAGAGATTGTATTGACTAATACATAGTTATATTGTGTCCATGATTATAGAATATATTTTGTTAGATATTAATCATCTGTCAGCTATATCTAAGCTGGTACTTGGGTTTGAGTTCTAGACTCTATCTTGATTATGACTTTAGAAAGTTTTAGAAAATGAACTTGTGTACGGTTTGGGGTACTTTTCCCTTGGGATGATTAAGTTGTATTACAACATAGGTCAGGTAGGGGTGTATTGGGACATAGCTCAGGTAGGGTGTAGTGGGACATAGATTCGCTGGGTTGTGTATAAGGATGAAGGAGTCAAGAGTTGTTTGTTCTCATTTCTATCTTGATATAAGTTCTTTAGCTGTGTTAGCTATAATTTGAGAGGATGTAATAATTTAATTTATTCATTGGAATTACAAAGTGCTTGTTGATTTTTGGACTGAAATATTACTTTCAGGCTGTTGTAAATTCATTAAAAAATTCTGGATTACATCATTGTGAAACAGCAAGACTTATAGCACATCAGCACATTCAAGTTCTGCAATTCACTTGGAACACAATTCTGTTTGAATAGTGATATAGCGTTTAAGATTAATTTGGATTTAATTTTTCATAATACTGTAAGTTTCTCTTAATTTTCAATTTATAACTTAGAGAATTAAATTATTTTTGTAATTATAAAAAACGTTTTGACTTTGATATATCTATTTTTCTGTTACTTATTTTAGCACCACATAGATGTAACACTTTATATAATGGAAATCTGACGTATAAAAATACGATTCAAGTTACTTATACAAGCCTCTCTCATAGCGGAACGATTTACCATTTGCGTATAGGTAGTACACAGTCTCTGCGTGGTTGTGAAACATAGAAAATCAATCTATGTCATTTTTAAACACGATCTCGATAATTAAAATTACTAAAGCCATAGATATATTCAAATGCAGTATAAACTTACCTTTTGCAATCTTAGAAAGGTAATTTTTTGATGTCTAGATGTATTGATGTTTTTCCCACAGTATGTAGAACACGGAGCGTCACAATCATGGTTCCGACTAATGTATCAAGAATATCTGAACGATTCTAAGCATTGCAGGGATTATTATTACGACAATCATAATATGGTGTGTAACACGACGGCAAGATCTATCGGATAAGTCTAAATTGTTCAATTTCCATTAACTAATCTATTTAACGTAACTAGCATGAGATATAGATAATTGGGCACATGATCCCGAAAGAAAGATAAAGAGATATACCTGTTTATTTCTACACCTATGATACTAAAAGAACCAAGTGTTGAAAGCTTGAATTAGTTACTCAACGATTTTTTTTTACACCATTGCACACTAACTGAGAAAGCAAATTAACGTATAGGATAGTGGTTCTTCATCTTCTTATCTTCAAAAATTTTTGCGAATCCCCACAAGCTGATTGTTGAAATATTAGGATACCTTGGAATAACCCCACGACTCCCTCCAGCGAAATGGGGGGTGGGGGAGAGAGGAGGTCCACGGCCCGCAATTTGGGAACCACTGATTATTGTATAATATTCATACGTATATACAGTTTATATTTTCTAGACGATATGTATGTTTAAATTATTTTATGATGTACCGTAACGGACGTATGTTTAAAATATTGAATGATGTGCCGTATTGGACGTATGTTTAAATTATTGAATGATGTACCGTACTGAAAGGATTATTTAAATTATTTTATGATATACCGTATTTGACGTATGTTTTTATTATTTTATGATGTACCGTATTGGACGTATGTTTAAATTATTTTATGATATACCGTATTGGACGTAATATTCACACATGCCGTAATAAGCATTCTCCATTATTTTGACTGAAACTCACATGAAATACAATCTGTTAATGCCACTATTTCGATTGCTTTGTGGCTCACAGTTGGAAGAAGCTCTTAAAACCGGCACAAATCTTCATGAATTATCATACAGGACTGGTGTGTTATTGCTATATTACTACTTATCGTTGCGGGTTATCAATGACAAAAACAGATATTACATTCTTCAGCGTGACCATATTGAGAGAGAGAGAGAGAGAGAGAGAGAGAGAGAGAGTTCCCAACATAGTCAAACAGAGCTAACTTCTACTTTATACTTACACGTCATTGTGATATAGTTTGTAACCTCTTCGATGTGCACTTATCATGACTAGATTAAATCAAGAAATTTACCCACACAATAATTTCTTTACGTCGAATACCGTACGTGTGATTGTTCGCATTATTATTATTTCCACTAACACTAGTTTATGTGCTTCTGGAATTTGTATTACATACCCCTTTCATTTTTTTATTGCTCAGAACTGTTTTGTTTAAATAAGATACGAACATTATGGCCAGTTGCAAAAAACTGAAATATCATCATCATCGTCATCATCATCATCATCACCATCATCATCGTAGTAGTATTGCTGATGATGTCGTTGTTACTGATACTGATTATGGTAGTTCTTTTTCTCGGATATTCATTTAATTAACCAGTGCTGTTTTCAAAGATTTGAATGACTTAAAGTCAGCAGAATATCAGTTTTGCTAATTCATCACCTCATTTTACGATGCGCAGATTATAACACCTCACTGCCTGCTTATCAAATATTCAACCTGCTGAGATAAAGTGAACGTGAGCGAGCAACCTTCATCAGTACATTCTACCTGGATATGTGGTTCATTTTCCATAAACTAAAAATAGCACAACAGAAACAAAAGCAATCTTAGTATGGAATTTATGCTTATATGTATAAGTTAGGAAATCTTGAGGATTACTGGAATTCGATCGTTGTTTGTTTTTAAATTTCATTTTCCTACTACTATTTTATTTATTCCTGGAGTAAGTATTCAATCAAAGACTCGGTCTCTAATACTGTCAATGAATTATACCTAGTTTACAATTAAAAGAAGTGTTATTTATATTTTAGTTTGTACCGTGTGATTCACATTTGTCCATGATTGAGGTTAGAGTTTTTGGTGCATACTTAAGTTTTGGCTTGTTTTTAATTGTACAAGGGTTTGAGTTCAAGACCTAGCCTTGATTATGACATTAGAAGGTTCTGGATGCAACTTATATACAGTTTAGGAGTAATTTTTCATGAAGATGATTTAGTTGATAAGAAAAGGTTATTGCGAACATAAGATCAAGTGGAGATGTATACAAGTTTCAGATCAACACAATTATTCATTTCACCTTTAATGTCAGTCTAAAGAAGTATTTACTGTTGTGTTCAGATATAATTTGAGACAGTGCATTTATTAAATGATTTTCATTTGAATTACAATTTGCCCATTAACTTTTGGACTTAAACACTATTTTGAGGATCCATTCAAAGACGTTTTGGATTATAGCTTTGTGAAACATTCGAGACTATTGGTATATTAGCACATTCAAGGATATTTGAACATCAGAACTTTCAATATTGAAATTTATTTGGAACGCTACTGGAGTTTATTTTGGAACACTCTATACTTTTGGACTTGTCACAGAACTTTTAGGATCATTTTGGGATTTAAGTCAAAATACTGTACGTTCCTTGAAATTTTCACTTTGTATTTTAGGAAAATAATTAGATTTTGCATTTTATTAAACTTGTTGGTTTTGCTTTCTTCTGTTACTTATGTTAATACCATAAGGTCGAAACAGTAATTGTCTTTATCGCTTGTGGACGAAGTCATTTCCAAAAGATTGTTATATTAAAATTCACAAGTGTATTCGGACTCGTTCTATTTAGTTACTGATAACCATTCATTTTCAGCATTTCAAATGATATTTTAACCATTTGCTAAAACATAATACCCGACAAGGCATTTATTGCTGTAAAAGCATTCATACGTTTGTTAAAAATACCATAGCGATAAAATAGTTCTTTCTTTCAACAGGAAACAACATATAAACGAATAATGAGATCCCTCCCCAGAGTCACGTGTCTGCACGCTTACTGTAATCTTTGATTTTTTTTTGGTATATTACAACTTTTTTTTCCTTAGGAAATTAATATTCACCAATCGGATTGAAAAATAATCATGGTGATCTAAGACGTTTAATCTCATTAACATAAAATTTGACTTGCTCAGTTACTCATTGCACAATATGGCTTTTAATATAGCATGTAACATTTAAGGAAAGCATTTCACTATTTTGCACTGGCCCTTTATAGCAAAAGCTACGAAAAGCGAACGCGTTTTTCCTAAATGTTTCATTTTCTCCTTCGCTGCCTCCTGCTGTTTCTTGACTGTAAGATGGTAGATAATGAATGGATGGTAAAGAAACGTCCCTCTACTATCAGTTCTCTCGTTACGGACATCATGATGTAGCCCAGAAGACATGGTGTAGGCAGGTGGAGTGGAGACACGAAGATGATTCAATATCCGGTTAGTATAAGGTAGCGGTATGCTTCTGACATTATGGAACTGTTTGAAGCAAAGCAAACAAAAACACCAACATCGTCAGATACAACTTGTCTAACAGGCATGTCTAACTCGTTTATCTTCGACATGAGAACCAATAGTGGGCAGGTTTCCATTTTTTAGACACATATCATTTTGGTCCACGTATCAAACATAAATAAATAAATAAATAAATAAATAAATAAATAAAATAAAATAAAATACAAAATAAATTAACATTTATATAATCTTACATTTCAGGGTATAATCGATTTTTCATCACTTTCATATTGGAAGTTGTTGGATATATTGCATACCAATTACATCAGTTATAATAGTATTTGTTCTACCCTTGACCTTTCGTGTGTGTAAGTGTTTGTGTACTTTTTAATATATTTAATTGTCTCAAAAAGATACACGTGTAGGTCAAATTTTGGGAAATATTGTATTTTTTTCGCGCCATTTCTTATTTTCTTCTCTCTCTTACTGGAATTGTTAAATTAGAATGATTATTTTTGCAGAATATTCTGTGGCGTCATAGGTCAGGTGACAGTCTGTATGTAAAATGAATTTGGTAAAGAATGATTTATTCCTGTTTAATATCAGCCTTTGTCAATCTATGATCAGAGTATGCAGTTGTGTGAACATATAATTTATACGTTTTATTTCTTTTATTAATCCTAAATATTTTGAAAAGTTGGGTTGGGTCCAATATCTTTCACTTGAATCGTGATACAACGAAATCCGGATTACGTGGTCGTAAACCAACCTTTTCAAACGCTCCTTTTCTGGATCAGCACCTACATTTTGGAATTCCTTACCCCCGATGATATGTTCAAATTCTCTTTCTTAGTTTAAAACCAAATTAAAGAAATACTTTCCTGACCAGTTGGAATGATACGTTAAACCTCCCAATGGAGAATTGTATCATGTGTCCAGAAATAACATGAGCATGTTTAATTGGATGTATGTATATATGACATGCTGGAATGTGTATCTACTGACCAGTATTGTTGCATATATTAATTCAGTTTTAAATATGTGAGAGGAAGAGTGCGAGTATACTTGATTGAGTGTGTGTTAAGTACCTTTTTATTTTTTATATATTATTTTATCAATCTATTACAAAAATTGATGACCAAGTGTCGGATGGGTTTTCATTACCAAATTTGTTATTCTTATTAAATACAGATTATTATTATTATTGTTGTTGTTGTTATTATTATTATTATTATTATTATTATTATTATTATTATTATTTGCCATGTGTTTGAAATTACAATTTCTTTTACTTGTATTATGAGGTCATTGTATTGAATATTATACTTGGAGATTGTGCAAATATTACTCCCACTGTCTGTAGCCCGTCAGCAAATATGGCTCTAAGCTAAGGTCTAAAATACCAGCGCACACAGTACATCCCCAAATGACGCATGTGTTGCATTAAGATACATGAATGGCATTTGGCGATAGCTAACACGAAACCGAATTATACAATGTTACACTTATGGGCTGATGGTCATATATTACAGTTCCCAATTAAGCATATTATCAATAAAATATATCCACGAGGAATCTGACCATGGCTTGAACAACAGCAAAAACAGAGTGCATGGTAGGTGTGTGTTTATTGATTACCCATTACAAAAAAACTCAATGCCATAAATATATTATATGACCTTGACCGTAAGGTTTGGCTAGTTGGCCTCAAAATCAAAATCAGTTTACACTTTAATAGAGGATTTTGACGTAGGTCTACTCTGGTAGATGTTCTTCATACAACTTTACATTAAGTTACACTGAGGATACAATGTGTAAAAACACACACTCTGATTCAAAGGATTTGCTTACTTTCCATAGACAGTTTTCTCGAACATATTTGTTACGGTGTTGCGTTTTAAAGTAAGCTTCACTTGCTTATTAGCTCATTATGCAGTTGAAAAGAGACCTACATTTGACCCCCCCCCCCCCGCTTGTATAGAGATATTTCAAATTCTCTTATCCTGGTTACATTTGAAGGTCTTTGAAGTACACACATACTCTTCGTGCATAGGAAAAGTCACTACATCTGTACGTCACAGTTTGGGCAAATACCTTTCAGGTTAATTTTGGCTACATATCGATACAAAAAGACCGACATCATTTTGCACTTTGGTTGATACGCAGAGTAAAAGAGTAATTTTATTGACAATTAAAATATTTATCTAATGTAGGGGACAACTATCATTAGTTTTTGCTCTTTAAAGTGATAACAGTGTCTTAATTGCATACCAAGGCAGAAATTATTTGCATGGTAGTAAGGGGGTATTTGACGAATTCTGAGTAATTTGTTACAACAGCTTTGTTTGTTTGAACTTGTCAAAAATGTAATGCCGGCCGATAGGCGAAATAACTTTCTATAAAATGATCTGAAACTGCGTGCGCATCATGCAAGACATCTGCAGATATATGCATGTGATGAAATAAAGATAATGACAGTGTCAATAAAGGTGGAAGAAGATAGCAGTTATGGCACTGTGCAAAGATATTCTTTAATATCCAGGCAATCGCCGGTACTCTGTGCCTGATATATGAATGTCAACTTAGATACAGTTTGCGGATAAAAGGCTCTACAATTTTGAGATGGTTTAGTTATTTTAATGTGGTAACGAATCGATAGAAGATTGTCCACCTTTTTGGAAGACCATCGCATATATTTCTATTATCAAGAGCATTGATTTGTCGGCTGTTTTTAATATATTCAAGAATCATTTGAAACTCAAAAAGGTGTGTGTAAAATGAGTCCTGTATTGATTGATGGCTTATCAGAAACAGACTCAGGTAGAAATCGCTAAGCAGCTACTCCCAAATATGAAAAAAGTGACCAGAGACATTATAGTGAAGTTGTCCAATCACTTTATGTATTAGGACTGTCAAGAGAGTTTTGTACGCATTATTGTTTGGTACTCGAGGTTAATGTCTACTGCATGACAACGCACCGACGCATAAATCCACCCTCGTGACAAACTTGCTGAATAATCCAAACGTTTATCACATCCTCCATGCAGCCCTGATTTAGCTCTATTATAATCAAGTTGTATAGGATTTTAGGTAGCTGATAGAATTGAAATGGATCATTTAGTCACGCCTATGTTCCATGTAGTGATTCAAATTATATGAACTTGCTTATCGTTAAGTTGAACATTTATTAGTATATGAACATTCACAGTAATGTGAACGGTAATTACATTGGCAAGTTTATGGGTTTAGGGCAATTTTCGAAGAATAAAAATTCTTTCTTTAAACTTGAAATTCAAAGTCATTTTTCGAACTAAAAGTATTCATTTGGAACCTAAAGTGCTGTCAATGTTAGTTTTCATTTTTGAACTTAAAATATTTGGATGCTGACAGTGCTAGAACTCATTGGGAACTTAGAGGATTTAAGTGAAGTGATTACAGGTATTCATTTGGAGTGCTTTCATTCTGTGTAATGACGCATATGAGATTAAAATACGTTGCTTCAGTTTTGAGAGAAGGAAGAATCATAACAAAATAAGAAGAAAGAATATAAAGGTCAGACTATCACACTACATTAAAATGTTTAAAATATTCAATGGAGTTTGATAATTTAGATTGGTAATAATAATAATAATAATAATAATATACATTTTGCTGGTGGGAGGAGGACCCGAACTGTTGTTAGTTTCTTCGTCAGTCGTGGTTTGACATCCTACTTCAGAGTTTACAGTGCAACTCATAATGATATATTCTGTAATTTTGAGCTTTCCGTATCATTAGGGGTGCGACAGTGCAATCACACGCTGACAAGAGAATAGAAGCCTCAGGAAAAATTTGCTGACGTCATTTAACTTCCATTTGGGTGTGTTTCAGAGGTACACGGTTTTCTACTACAAAGATAACACGGCTACTAATCTGTGGAATATTCTGTGAGAGAACAATTCACATATTCTGTACGGTGAAAGTCCAACATATTTACCAAATGAAAATTTCATTTCATTACGTTGCATTCTAATGAATATATTGAGATTATAAATCGAATGAGACAACATTGATTTATATGCCATTATCCCTCACATAATGTATGAGTTGAATAGTTAATTTATAGGTCTTACTTTATCAGTTATAATGGTAATTAAGCTTGGACGGTATCATAAGGAAAGTTTAATTTGGCTCGCAGTTTATTCAGAGTGCTTTGATGGATCAAAAAGATTTTATTAACTGAACTTTTGTCATAAATGTAAACTTTGTGGAACAAATAATTTTACGGATTACCTTGTAAACGGCTGCTTATTTCTTTGAATAATATTTTCCAAGCTTCTGCTATTTTTAGTTTTGTCTTTTGAAGATAACAGCGTGATGTAGTTCATCTAAACGTCTGATTAATACCATCTTGCATACTGTCATAATGTTTCTTGGGACCTGTTTGTGTCTTCTCGTGTGTAATTTGTTTTATTTCCTAAAACAATTGTCGAATTTTCCATTGTGTGCGGTCTATTGGGGATGTTTCGATCTCATCAGTCTCATTTACTTGGATTATTTGTATTTGTAGGGAAACAGGTTGGTGATAACATCTTCTGTAACAAAATCGGTCTTTTGTGCCTCTGGCAACGACCAAAATGAAAAACACATCGAGCCATCTGTTACTACAGGAGTTGTTACTTAAGTAATTTAGTTAAACATACAGGTTAGCAAAGACATGTGCAGCTATGTTTTATTAAGGTATATTAGATTAGACGAGGAATAATTGAGACCAGATCAATTGAGGTGATGCATAATCCCTGAAAAAGAGAAGCAAACATAATTAACGAAGTTTTGCTCTGATGGTCATCTCGAGGAAAATATATTTTTTCAGTCGCTTAATCATATTCTGTCATAATACGAGCCGTTCCAAATTGAAAAACATATTTTAAATTTAAGCTCAAGAAATTAACCATGTAAAGTACACAGAGTTAAATAGTTGTCCAATTATCAATAAAAAAATAACTCTTAGTAATGATGTCATTTTGTGCTTTTTTGGCAAATTGCATCATTTGTCACATTAACGGTCTCTCCTGAAAACAATAAATTATGAAAGTTTTGAATGAGGAATGGGATCTTGGTTTTGTTACAGACAAAAGGAGAGACTATTGATTCATGCTCGCTCATGTCGTCTTCGAAATTGCTCGCATGGATTTGAGCCAACACTTCAGATCGTGTGTGTGTGAGGCGATACGGCGCCTTGTTGCTCCTTACTTTCGTCTTGTATCTCACTGGAACCGTTTCATCTTGATTGCAGAAATTTTGTTTGACTAGGTTTCACTCTCATCAGGTCCCTATATAGCGTCAGTATCGTAAAGTTAGAGTATTCATTCAGTTCTCAAACGATCAAGAAGATGGAAGAGTCAATAAAGATCGACCTGCTGGTCAGATATTTTCTAGTCATATGAATGTGTACGTCAGAGAAGATGAGCGACTACTCCTTCTCTCGAGATAAAAAAGTCAAGATACTTGCTATATCTGTCAGGATAAAGGACACTGAGCAACTGAATGTCCACAACGTCAAAGCAAGACAGGAGAAAAGAGAGACAAAGGTCAAGATATCAGTGTCAGGAGTAAGGACATTGTCTTCAGTGTGCTCTAAGAAAAAAGAGAAGGAACAAAAAAAAAAAAAAAGCGAAATGAAGTGAATGAAATAGAGAAGACGGATAGGTGTTCCAAAGATGAAGAACCCATTTCCGTCAAGAATGGCAAGATATCCAGGCCAAGATAAAAAACAGAGAAAGAACCTGTGCATGTGAAGAAATTCAAATGAAGACAAAGTGAGTGAAAGAAGAAACAAAGGAATTTAATGATGTATTGTGAAATGTTCATTGTGTCTTAAAGAGAGATTGTATCAGAAAGAAAAAATGTAAGCTTGTAGACTATGAATCAACACGCACGCACGCATTAACACACGTACACCATTAAATCATGGGAAAAGGGATTTAAGTTTTACTTGTTTTGGCAATCTTTGAGTCGTATCTCTTTTCCAGATCGGCTAGTGACCCTGAAAAGGACCGTTCGGTATTCGTTTGACAAATTCATGGACTTGACACGATGATATTTAACTGCCTTATACCCTTACCACGACCAAATCCCACTTCTTCGCCTGCTACAGTGGATGATTTAGTAATGATCGCTGCTGCTGTTGAAAGTCTTTCAGTTGGTAGTTAGCAGAGAGGTAGTGATGACTGGGTTGGAATGTTTAGCACATGAAGGTTTATTTCTCTTGGATCGAGTTAAAGAAGTCCGAAACATTTGTCTCAGATACCTGAACTCTGCCAAAGTGCCTAGTAGCACTGTCAAAATTTGACTTTCACTGTCCATCTCTCTCCTTTGTACATTTACTTTTCTTCTTCATCTTGTTTACTTCTTTCCTCTATTTGATATGGCTATTGAATGACAAAGGCTTGTTCTGTGTCTTTCTGCTTTTGTAAAATGTTCGTAATTCTTCCCTCTCTCTCAGACGTAAATCCTCTACCCAAGGTAACGAAGGAGAAGGCGGTGTTTACACTGGTACCGGTACCAATTCGTTCGAAGAGGAAAGAAAATCTACTAAATCCCAGTTCAAATCATTTTCTTCTGGAAACATGAACGTGCTTGATTTGGTAGCTGTCATACCACGAATACTCGTAACCCCCGAAGGCGCACCCCAATACACTGTCTTCTATAAATTCAAGTGTCTTTCCCGTATGTTAACTCACACTGGTTAACATTCTCCAATGACCCTTTTCGGAGCCACTCATTTGCCTAGGAAAGATATACTCTTTTACTATTACTAAAAAAAATTCTCTCTGTGACCCGTTTGGCCCTAAGTGTTATTCCTATGTTAATTTCTCGTATGACCTGAAAGTGTCATTCCCACCTTAATATCTGGTATGACCTGAAAGTGTTATTGCAATGTTAAACCTATGGACCGATTTAACATAAATTTTCCCGTATGATCCCATGTGCTTCTTGAACTTTTGCCTGTGGAAAAATCTATTGACCCCCAAAGTGGCTGTCACATGTTAAACTCTCAATGACCCGCAGGTGCCATTTCCATGTTAAATTCCTACTGACCCCAAGTATAAACCTACAGACCAAATTAACACACGATTTTCCGCAAGACCCACAAGTACCCCTAGGACTTTGGCCTATGGAAAATAACATTGACCACAATCGCCATATATAACTAATATTCCATGCTAGCATCAAAGTCGATGACTATGGACCTGTCAGCAAAAGCTAGGTGGTCTCTATACCGGCGAAGGGAATGTATATCTTCAAATTTCTCTTGCGAATGTTCTGTCTAGACTGGAATATCTGCATATTTGCAGACGTTCATGTTCATGGCGCGAGGTTTATTCTAAGCTAATTGGCAGTTGAATAACGTCATGTATGTATTGCACCTCCTGTCACACGAACCCAGGTCAGGATCAACGGGCAGAATTAAGAGGAAATATAGGAAAGGCTGGCCATAAAAATCTTATCTTTCGAGAATATCATACGTATCCAGCGGTTAAATATGATCTTTTTCCGCCATTGTCTGAGCTTGAGGTAGTTGAGGCGCTATATCTGTCGTCCGGAATACCTTTTGAAAGCCACCATAATGGCCGGAAAGCGCTCGACTCACTTGACGCTGCGCAATTTTACGCCACTCACGGAAAGTAACTGTTTCTATTAGTCCGGATATCCAGAGAATTTTTGCGGTTAAAGCGTTCTACAATACATTGCTTACATTGATCTTCTATTTCTTTAAACGTGGTTAATAACCTAATATTTTTGATAACATGAAAACCTGAAACTTCGTGGAGGCAGTGCTTTCTGTTTGCCAGTTTTGATTCTTTTAACATAAAATGCAGTTCCTTTCCTTCTTTTTCTCTTTGCATTACTCTATCTTCTTTTTCTCTTTGAATTTCTCTTCTTTCTGCATTTTACATTTTCATTTGTTTTTTTCTCTTTCTTCTTTTACTGTTCTCTCTCTATTTCAGCTTTATACATTTGCAACTTCATTTGAATATTTTTTCTTTCTTCATTCATTAAAAAAAGTTCTCCAATTTGAATGGCTTTGTGAAATCTAAATACCAGGCATGAAGTAACTTCCTAAACAACACCAATTTAAATTTTAAAAATTATATTAATTTCAATGTCGGAAATTCCTATCTTTCTGTTACGACTCTGTATTTTTTAAACTATGGAATAACAGAGGCAAAACCAGCCTGTTTTGTAAAACTTAACAAACAATTTAATTCTCTAAGTTATGAAATTAAAAATGTACTAGAGCTTATAGTATTATGAATTAAACTCAAAATAACCCTTACGGATCTATCACAAATCTAAAAGTAAAGAATATTTTGAATAAATTCATATGGCGATCCGAATGAATTCCGACATTGAATGTGCTGATGTACAAATAACATGGAATGTGGATATATGCTAGGAGTCTTGATGTATTACAATGATATAATTCAAAATATACTTGAATAAATTCATAGTATTCCCAAAACAGTGATGTAGTAAAAGAAGTATTAATGAACTATTTGTAATTACAGTGAATAATTGAAATATGAAAATCCTGTCAAATAATAACGCAACACAACAATACGACTGAATCTGCTTTGGAAGATACGGTAAGAATGAGTAAATCTGAAGTTAACAACATTTATACACAATTCTACAGCACAATAACAAATCTGGAATGAGTGCTTTGTTCCCATCAAATTTGTAAACAACTTGCTTCTAGTGCATTCTTAATTTCTAAATAAAATTAGACCTTGAACTCAGCATCAGTAAACATGTTTACCTGTAATTAATAATGATCTTAATATATAATCTAAATTTATAGAGAAAATTTAAGTATGTGATATGTCGTTTATAACGAAAAACATTTGTGATTAGTCAGGAAGCCCTTAAACACAATCCGTGACAAAGGTCAAACACGAAATATGGATATAATTAACATATAATCATGGATAAAAGCCAACACGAAGTATAAATAAAGCGTATATAACACTATATAGAAAATGCTGCTTGTACAGCTGATGATTATTCATTGAGTCACAAAGTTTCGTTTGTCAATAAGTCTGCCTCTCAGCATTTTTGAATAAAAAACATATCCGTCTCATAAGCAATATAATACCGAGAGAGCTATTTAAAATGCTCTTATGTCACAGAGGTAATTTACACAGTTTTGTTTTAAAATAAATATTTTGGTTGAGTGAAACAACAGCGAAACTGATTTTATTATGGAGAATTGTAAACCATTCATTTCAAAGGTTCTATATCGCTCACTGGTGATTTTGACAATCCTATCCCTATTAAAATATTTAGGTATGCAGGAGCGACTCAGAGTTTTTTCTGATCAGGTACTTTAACTTTGTCAGAGATGTCTTCTTTTAGTGAAAGTGTTCTTATTCAGTAGAGTATCAATTTGTCACTCGGCGTAGTCGCAGGACTGTCGGAGCAGTGGATTCTCAATCCATTGAGAATATTCATTTATTACTAAGTAGTGGCCTTGATGGATAGAAGATCACGGTTAATCAACTTGTAACTGACACGACTTATTTAGATCAAAAATGTTGATTCTATTGGAATTGAAATCCATGCTTTATACCCTGCTTGTGCAGCTACCAGAACAATGGCATAAAAGAGCTCTTGCAACTGATGTTGATCAGGAAATTATTTATTTAGTTGACACATTTTTTCCTAAAACTTTCGACGATATCACCTTTGCTCCTGACATTGATTAATCAAATGCTACTAATCACAGCGATCCTCTATTCACTACAAATTCTCTCTCTTCTAATCAAGAAATGACAGTCGCTCGATGATGACAAGATCCTAGGAGTTCTTGTTTGGTTCAGAGGGCTTTCAGGAAACCTAAAGCGACAACAACTGTAGTTTGCTATTTTATGAAAAATGGGTCCCTGCGAAAACAAAGAGACCACATCAGCTAGTCGCTGGCGATGAGTGGTCAGTGAGCTAACTAGGAAATTGTCCTTCCGAAGTCATATCGACAGGCAACTTTTAGTCTAGTCCATACAAATCCCTTGGCTGCTTAATAAGATGTATCACAAGAGACTGACTAATTTTTATTGCGATAAACGTATAAGTGATGTATGTAAATACTGTAGATCTTGCCACACTTCTCAAACGGTTGGAAAACCCAATCAGAAGATACTTAAGGCTCATATGCAATCTATTCCTGCATTAGACGAACCATTTAACAGAATGACAGTAGACTGTGTCGTCCCCTTACCTAAGACCAAGTCTGGCAATCAATATTTGTTGACCATAAATGTCTGAGTTCACAAGATTTGCAGGGGCAATTCATTTGAGGAACACTAACACTATAATCGCAGTAAAATCTTTGATATATTTGTAAACCATTTTGGTCTTTTCAAATCTGTCCAGTCTGACCAAGGGTCAAATTTTATGTCCTGAAATTTATCACAAGTTATGCATGCATTAGGCGTCCAGCATTTCAGATCATCCTATCAACCTGGACGTCAAGGGGATTGAGAAAGGTACCATCCTACTTTGTAGAATACTATTAGATCATATTGCTTTGATACTGGAAAGGATATGGATGAGGGTGTTCATTTACTGTTGTTTGATGTTGGGGAATCAATTACATTTTAGTCCATTTCAACTATGTTTTGGACAACCTGTCTGTGGACCATTGAAGTTATGTATGTATGTATGTATGTATGTATGTATGTATGTATGTATGTATGTATGTATGTATGTATATACAATGTATACAGTACTATTCTAGATTTTAAACTAGAAAGAAATGAAACCAATGTTTGTAAACTCAAGAAGTTTTAATTTCGCTACGATGTGTAAATTGAAGAACAAATACATTATTTTGAATTAAATTTCAATTAATCCTAAATGTCTTATTACAAATCCAAAATTATAGAATGTTCTAATGAATTCCAATTAGCCTTGAATGTCCTTATGTACCACAATGAGACTATCTTGAATGCATTTGAATGATTTCAAAATAAATCAATATAATATGTCAGTCCATATTCAGTAAGCAATTAGTAATTCAATTGAATAATCTAAATAAATAATTACTCTCGTACTGTATCTGATCATAACTGCAAAGTCTGATCGTAGATCCTGATAGACTGATCAAAACATGAATAAATTATTTGTTACCAAGTCTCGATTTATGAAGATCTTCTCGTGACTTAGATATTATCTTTCCAATCAAATTGTAAACGAGTATGTTTCTAATATACTCTAAACTCAAAAGACTTTGTCGAGATCTGACTTGCAACTTAAAATCGAGGAAATTCTAGCAATGGATCCAAATAATGTCCTGGCAATGTTTTTATTTTCATATACATTCAATACGAGGCAACAAAGTTCCAAATAACACAAGATTCTACTATACATAATCATTACTTGGAGAAGAAGGTTTCTGGACATGATCAAATAGTCTTACAGGCAAATACAGATCTCAAGGTTGTATAATTCCCTTTAAACGAGATCAAATATTGAATATTCAAGATTTCTATCATATTTGTAGAAAGATGTTGAGGTTTGTGGTGTAATACATTCTGGGTTGTCCAATTGGCATAAAAGAAACGGATCATTCCTTTCAGATGTTTCCATTTCTCCTTCGCTGCCTTCCTGTTATCCCTTGACTGTAACATGGTAGACAAGGGATGGGTAGCCATAAACCTCCCTCTGCTCTATGTTCCCTTGTTACAGGCGTCATGATATATACCGGAAGACATGGTGTAGGCAGATTCAGAGGAAATACTAAGTTGCGCCCATATCTGGTCAGTCTAAGATTGTAGCATGCTTCTGACATTACGGAGTGGCTCGAAGCATAAGAAGCCAAAATACCAACATCATCGGATACAACTTGCTTCAGAGGCATACCTGATGCTGTTTTTTCTTTGACAGAAGAACCCGTAGTGGACACGTTTTCATCATTTGTAACCATGGTTGGTTGGACCCTGTCTCTAAAAGAAATAAATAAATAAATAAATAAATAAATAAATAAATAAATAAGTAAGTAAGTAAGTAAGTAAGTAAGTAAGTAAGTAAGTAAGCAAGTAAGTAAGTAAGTAAGTAAGTAAGTAAGTAAATAAATAAATAAACAGCTTTCAGAAATTATACATATAAAGTTTTAAGGGAAAAACCGGTATTGCAGGGTATCAACGTGTATTATACTTGGATGTTGGAAAGTGATAGATCTGGTACCCCTTTAGTATGTACATAAATGCGTTCATACACGATATCTAACATTAGGAATTTAGCTAATTCTCTTGTGAATATTTCACACCTTTTATTTTTAATTATGCATTTTATTGCAAAGATTAGTCAGCCAATGCCATCAATTAAATATTAATTTTTCTACCGACCGATAATGTGTCATGAAAACGCAAGTGCTCGATTGACAGATCAATGGACTATTGTACTATACACACTACATTCATGTTTTGGTTGTGTCTTTTTCCCCAACGTATATTTCATTTGCTTAAAAGTATATTTGATATCCTTTTGTATTTTAATCCTTAATAATATGAGTGACAAGTGTACTAAAATTGTGTTAGTTTTCAGATGAAAATATACTTTCCATACCGAGTTATGGTTATATATACATATATTATAATAGTTTATATAAACAACTTTCTTTCAGTCCCTTCCATTTTATCTGTGTGTGTGTGTGTGTGTGTGTGTGTGATATGGATTGTAAACGTAACTTTAACAATCTTTCAGTCATATCGCTACGATGTTTGCAGTGTGGCAGTTTATAGCGATGTCTAGCACTGGTACATCATGCCGCAGACATGTAGCATAATGTCTCCCCTCCCCCCCCCCCCCGTCACATTTCTACCAGTCCTAACACTTACCTCTTAATGCTGAGCGCCGAGCGAAGCAACTGTTAATACCATTTTTAACATGTCTGTGGTATGACTTGGCCGGGGTTCGAACCAATTTTGTCTGATATTCACGATCATATATCTATTGAATAAGCTGGATGAATATCTAACGTTAAGGAGGAGCGTATGACTATGGCCATTTTCACATTAGAATTGCGTTTTTGGAAGTTTTAACAGCAGCCTATGTTTTATGTATCTTTCGAGTGGGTATGCTAATTAAAACGTTTCAATCGGTGGATGTTCGTCAATAATTCCTGACGTTTCTGTTTATTTTTCTTATGAAATGCATGGATCCCTACTCACATTACTAGTTCAATACTTTTTTTCTCATACAGGTGATGTTGATACTGGTTGAGTTTACGTTGACTATTCCGAGTTAAAGCACTGTAATAAGAGCGGGAACATATTATATTTCACTTGAATTTTTGTTCATACTGGACTCAAGTGGATTTGAATTTAAATAATTGTTTCTGTGAACTGCATTTGTATTAGTAGCTGCATATTGTCTGTTGATTACATTTTGATTAATATTGATTACATTTTGATTAATATTGACTACATTTTGATTAACCCATATTATTAATAATTATGAACCAATAAAAACGGCTGAGGCACAAGTAGCTAAGGGGATAATTTCGGACATATATCAACAGGAATAAAATAGTTTGCTGTTATTAAGATGTATTTTGTGATAACAAGGACAGGATTAAGGTAGGTGGGGGAGAGGTTTCGAGGAGGGGGTTTATATCTACAAGTACACCCTGAAAGTAATCCTGAAACTGTCCGTTATATGTGTATAATTATCAAGGCTATATTGGGCTGCGTATTAGATGGTTTTGACCAATTTATTCTTCATTTAAACACATGTAATTTTATCCACGGCAACCGAGGGTGGGGACATGACTGGGTGGGGTGGATGGGGGTGTGACACACGTGCCAAATAAGACCCCCGTTCCCCTTAATCCGGCCCTGGTGAAAACATCAGTTGTTAGTGTTTCCCGTCTCGTTTCCTGTGATGTTTTAAATATTTGATACATGCGCGAATTCAGATTAGTTTACAAAAGCACCTAAGGGGGCACAACGACCCATAAAATTCACTCATTGTCACTGCTAGATAAAACAAACCTTTTGCTCAGGAGAAAATTAAATCTATCTATAACAGCTAAATAAACAATGACAAAAGCTACCTGAACCGGTGTTCATGGGACGGCATCATGTTGCGATTAAATGAACTAAATTAAGGAGGGAAGACTTTTTCAGACCTGCCAACCCTAACACGATCGTCTCAGTAGAGCAGTAGATGATTTTTTCCCCAGCAAGTTTGACCAATTTTCAGTAAGGTGTAACAAAATATCATGTACTGCTATTTAATAAGTTAGGTATTCCCAACTGATGCATCAACGGTAAACCTTACGTTAATCTGAAAAGTTTGCATAGTGCACATCCACCTTATTTATCTCTAGTACAGTTGCACAAACTACAGTTCCAACCTTATGCAGCGTAATGGCTCATTGCTATCTTTCAGCTTAATGTAATTCTGATATTTTTTTTTTGTTTCTTAATTGCACACTACAACGGCAATCATGTCTCCCGGCACGTGCCATACTCAAATTGACATGTGATGTCCAATAAATGTACTCCTTTTGTTCAGAACAGTCTAAATATTCCCTTTTATTCTTCTGTATCGATTATTATAACCTTTTAAGAGTCTTAATTTGTCCCTTCGTTTTTAACATGTATCAGTAACAGGACGAGATTTAAAAAATTCAATAATCAATAGTTCGATACTGCAGACAATATATGCAGTTTCAATCGCCTAAGGCACTACTGTAGACTAATTCTACTAAAGAGAATATAAACCCCGATCCAAATCAAACACTTATCCGGATTTTACCGCAACAATCATATTTTCCTAGTTTTCCCTTTTATTCCGTAAGTCCCTATTTTAAGGGTCATTTTCGTAAGACTTACAGCAAACTACTTCCCTACTGTACGTGAACCGTATGCGAGAAAGCCGTTTTACCTGTGTTGTATTATTTGAAGTACACGAGAGAGTATTTTAGAGACTTGTTTATAACATCCTTGTTTTGTATGGCAGTAGAGCCATTCGTTCAGAAAAAGCTCTATCAGGCAGGTAAAGGGTATCAGTCGCAATTTATGTCGTAAGTTCTCAAGTGTTTAAAAATCATGGTATCACATCACTGGATCTAAAAAAGAAAGTTGACTAATTATATGTATCGATACCGTCCGTATGGGGAGAATTACGGTTAAACGGTAAGATAATGATCTTGAAACTAAACAATATTTCAATAATAAAAATAAAATGTAATCTTTAGTTTTAAGGATCAAGTCTTCTATTTTCGTTTAACGTCTCCCTATCTCTCTCTCTTGGATAGTTTGTCGAAATGTGATCTTAGCATATCTAGTGACCAATCAGCCTAGGTATAAAGAGAGAGAGAGAGAGAGAGAGAGAGAGAGAGAGAGAGCATAAAGTATTTAGTAGGCATGGTTTAGACTTAGTTATGCTTATAACATCGCATGACACATAGGAAAATCCCAAAGAAACTCCCTACATCACCATTCTAACTACTTAGGTTGTGAGGTAACTTGATATAATGACTAATATCCAGCTTTAGTTACATGCTTTTTTTTCCCTTTCTCTCTCTTTATCACAGATTTCAGCGTTTTCTTCAATTCAGTTTAATTGCAGCAAAAGAAATAATACGAAAAGGCCAAAAGGATTTCGAAATTTTATAGCACGAAGTGTTGAAATGAGGAATCTGGATATTAGAATCGTTTTCATTCTCATGTTGTTAAAAACTAACAGTGAAATCACTCCAGGTTTGGAGAGCACAATAGAAACGTGCTGAAAGGTTTTTATAATAACACCTTGAAAACCATGCAACTACACATAGACATACCTTCAGAAATATTCTGCGAGATTTGATATTCATGTTTTGTTTGTATTTAGTAAAATATCTATGTATATTCATGTGTCATTTTCCCGTAAAATAATTGTATCCGACATATATAACTTCGTATGAATTATACTGAAAACTTGGAATTTTTCTTCAACAGACAACACCAGCAAGCAACACAGAAATAAAGATAGAAACGAATGCCTCCCCCCCGAAAAAAACATTGACATGCAAGTTACTCACGAATCTCCAGTGTTATTAACATTCATTATCTTCTTCATGTTTGCTTGAGAGTTGCCTCGAAGTTGCAAAATACAAAATGAAAATTAATCAACATATAACCTTATAAATAGAACGCAAAGATACTTAATTTCCGGATAACCTGTTGTGGTCGTGATTTTATCTCGTCAGCCTTTCATTCACGTAAAATAACACATACGTATATGATTCGCATATCTGAGGAATGAATTGCTTGACAAAATATTAAGTCTCACCACTGTCACTAATACAGTCGCAGGTAGGTCCTTGCGATCTGCTATGAAGATCAAATATCCTTTGGGTATTTTAATACACGTCATACTTGGAGCTTGTTAAATATCATTCCATTGTTTCCAGCCGGTCATCACAAGTGTGATCTAAACCAAATTCTATAAGAACTAATACACTTATTGCAGTTCCTAAATTAAATACCAAGCTGTATACATTCCATTAAACTTCATCGCTATAATTGTAAATAATTGCTCATTATTGTATGCTAGAACATAAACGAAACTTATATTTTCAGTACAGGAAATCCACAGGTAATCTGAATATAGCATCAACAACGAGAAAAACAGAGTGTATATAGCTGTCATCATGCTTCTCCCAGGATTTTAACATTAAATAAATAGAAACCGTTCGCACTTTACCGCTCTAGTAAGCTGATTTTAGGCATACATTTGATTTGATTTGTCATTCAAGACAAAGTAAACCTTAAATTACACAAATAACCATTTTATCAGACATTTCCAAAGCAAATTTTCTATCATCAATACTGGATTCAGCTGAAGGAAAGCTCCCTAGTAACCGCTAATCCAACGCGCTTTGACCCTTCGTTACGTGATTGCAATTGCAGCTCATAATGCTATTTTTGTATCATCAGCAGAATGTTAAGTTCCAATAAAGTCCTGTACTTTAATGGATTCCTATATTTCACACACACCTAAGTCAACTGAAATTATTGTTACACTTAAACTTGAGATTTATAAATCTGCATGACTATTTGGGGAGAAAAATGGACAGGGGTGAAATGTACGCAATTGTGTTAATAGCTTTGGAGATATTTAATTTCAAAGTTTTGAGCGCATTCTCGGCTTTAAAGCGTATAAATTCATAACCTGGTTGATATTGTATATCACTGTGATTTCGAGGCGACTTTTGGTGTCGTAAGATCCCCATCAATAATACATAATATTGCTATATGAGGATTTATCTTTATATTTGATATCTTGCAAAAGGTAAAAGGTGTCACAGGTTTTGTCAGAGATTCCGAGTCGATGAAAAAAAGTCTTGCGTACTATCGTGATCAAGAGGAAACCATGAAAATTTCACTGTTCTAAAAATTGATATGTACGTTTAGATAGATTGACACCACTGTTCATTCATTTAAACATATATATATATATATATATATATATATATATATATATATATATATATATATATATGTAGATGGATTAAGATTAAAAGCTTGTAAAGACATAGGTCAATTAAGGACATTGGTGTGTATGTCAACATATGCAGGTGGTGCTATACATATTTGAGTAAAAGATAACATTTTAATTTTCTCTCGGTTTCGCTCACAAGAAAAACACAAGGTAAAACAGAGTTGCACAGCGCACAAGGGTAGTAACGATCAGTGTTAAAGAGAAAACTAATGTTCTTTAAAGAAATAAAATCCATGCATTTTGACGTCACATATTTGCTTGAGGAATGCTTAATTAAACAGTAAGATTATTCATGTCATCTCACCTGTATCATACATAAACGTACGTATAAAGACCATTATAAAACACAAAAAGTGTTATTTAAAAGACAGATCTTTCAAATGACGAACAGTGTCATTGATATTTTGACCGGTGAAATAATGCAATTTTTATCAAGTTGTAGATTTTCAACCACCCATGAAAAAGTGCAAAAATTTTCAAGGGTAATATTTCAAAAGTAAAACACCACGATGCTAACTCTTTTAAGCCATCTGTGGCTTTTTGTTTGATAATTTATGATATAATGGTAATGAATATTGGCCTATCTCATCGTACTGCAACCTGATATGACCATTACTTGGGACCAACTGCGTGCCAATGAAAGCTAAATCGAAATATTTATGCGTGATTTTAGTCCGACATTAAACTCGTTTTTTCAAGCACCTTGACATACTTAAGTAGATAGTTTGAAGTACCGTCAGTATTTCCAGTTGCCAGTAATGAGTAATAATTAACATATTACCGTATGCCAGTCAAGTTCTAACGAATAATAATAATAATAATAATAATAATAATACACAATATGTCTATATACTTCAATATGTCAATTATACTTCTTACAATATTAAGAAAGCAAATATATATTGCAATACGTAGAACTCACCTCATTAATCTTGCTAGATTCGTATATGATCCGGGAATTATTGTTACCTGCAGAAATGTAAACAACAGGAAGATAACTGAGTGTAATCGTGCTTCGCAGTATTGCGTCAACAAATGGGTTTGATAAACGCTGTATTCTACCAACCACTTGCTTATCCGATACGCTACTAAAATTAAGTGGACTGGGAAAGCCATCGGGCAACGAAACACAAATGTGCATATGCGTCAGATCTGAATGTAGTCCTGTAGATGATATGATTTTAATCAGATTGGAATCTCTGTCTTATTGTGAAAGAATTCAAAATGATAGTATCCTATTACAACGGCACTGTGAAAGTATTACGATAGTTTCGCTTATGCATCATATTATTAACCGGTATATATGAAAACATTGGTAGCTATGTGAGTTTGAACAAATAAATAGGTACTACATTACATTTGAGATATGGATATATTTAATAAACAAAATTGAGCACACGACGTTTGAATCTCTCTGAAGTTATTTCCCTTTACTTCCTTGGCCACTACGACAAAACCCATTGTGACGCATTTTTGGATCGGATATGTGTTATTTTCAGATAGGGTCAAAATTTTTACAAAATGACAAAAAAGTAGTATAATGCGACAGATTAGGTGAACCCAATCCAACCACTTTTTTTTAATCACGTACATTTATTTGGACCTCTTATCAAAGTGAGATGAATTTACGAAAAAGGGATGTGAGTGAGCGTGTTGTGCTGTAGAATGAGATTGCACTTCTAAATTTCGATTACGGAGCAAGTTTGGTAAATAATGAAGAAAAGAAAAAAAAAAAAGAAGAAAAGATGGCACTTGTTTATGCCCTGTCATTTGCATCTCGCTGTTGGAGTGACCCCAGCTATGACCTGTATCACACAGTGTATATTTTCTCTCGCTAGCCTAACATTGTATCAAAATAGTTACACGGGAAGATTGCAAAACAGCTGTTGTAAGACAATCCATTTAGACGGCAGAAAATAGTTTTTTCGTCGTCTAGGCTTATTGGCATTGATGCCCTTAGTTTCCTACCAAACTCTTCAGTTACACTTTTTTTTCTACTCGTATCTAGTATATTGACACATTTGTAAAATGGTACGTCTCTGATAGATATGTGAAGTAAAATCCTTTAGGCTGAATATGGTTTACTCAGCTATATCGTATAGACCATAGAGAGTACTAGTCATAGTCTGAACCATTTTATTTGAAAAAATATAAGAATATGCTCCCAACTAACTGTTTCAATGATCATAACGGTATTTTCAATTACTGCTTCTCTCACGTTTGATGTTGACATTGCTAAGATCACGTTCATTTGTGCGCTTGTTTGAAAGTTTCGTTTCTGGCCCAGTGAACCCGGCCACACCATTAACTTTATCATCTATACTTTCAAATGGACGATGCAACTTGTTCAGTTCATTCAAAAACTATATCATCGACCAAAACCGAAACGTCTACGACATTGACTATTTATAAAGTAGTTCCGAATGCACTGTACTATTTCTAAGGGCACGTGTGGTGCACGTGCGTGCGATATCAGTGTGTTCAGTATCGTACAATACTGAACGATGCTGACATGTAAAGGTAAGGGAAAAAATGAACGTACAAAAAATATATTTATACGATTACAGCTGAGGGTATAGTCATGCAAATTACCAGTTTGTAAATATTCCTTTCATTTAAATTGTTCTATATTTTTCACACACACACACACACACACACACACACACACACACACACACTTATATATATATATATATATATATATATATATATATATATATATATATATATATATATATATATATATATATATATATATATATGGTCTTTGTAGCGTAATAAAATGTGTTGTTGTGTGGTTATAACTATGACATTTTCTTGAACGTAACAAATGGACGATTCATCTGTTGGTAAAACTCTACAAAATATACAACTAAGTAACTTAAAAGTCACCTTTTATAGTGAAGAGGATAAACGCACTGTAAACAGTTTCGTATTGACACATCTTTTATTGTGATGTGTTAAATAATTAACATTTATGGACATTGGACTTTCTCTATCCTGGGTTTAGGATTTGGATAGACTCTCCATATTTTATCTGGAGATGATAATATGGGGAATTATGATTACTTTTTATTTTAGTGGAAACTGCAGACGTTGAAATATTATATGTATAACCGTATCAAATTATGTTTCATCAATAGAAAACAATTATGCAATTATCATAATGAAACTCTGATAAACGTATAGTATGTGATCTCATCCTGAGTTAAATTTATATTTCCTTCAAAATAATCAATTGAGGAGTTTTTGAAGGATTTTTTTGGTGATATTTTCATCACATTGTAGTTAGCGCCGTGGATTATTTTGATTGCTCAAAGATATAAATAAATAAATAAATAAATAAATATATATATATATATATATATATATATATATATATATATATATATATATATATATATATATATATATATATATATATATATATATATATATATATATAGTCACTTACATTACTCTTCTATTTTACCTTGTACATATGAAGCGAAGAAAAACGTCGCATTTGGACAGAGTCACTCGTATAAATGAAGCTTAATTTACTTGTCCAATTGCTCACATCTTTCTCTACAGATCATGTTTGTAATCTTATACTTTAATCCATTCTGTTGTGCAGGTTAATAGTCACCGTTACGCATACCAATATTAAATACAATCCTCTCTACACCTGATTTTAACCTGTCAAGTACTATCGAATGTCTGGCGACAAATGTTGTCAGATAGTGCGGATGACGACAATTTGCGCTTTCCCCTGATAAGCGTTAAAACTCAAAGTGTACGAGTTCACCTGAAAAGGCTACCTGTGGGCTTAGTAACAGAGCGTTGAACTTTCGTCATAGACTGTGAGAAGAAGATCGTCGTTTCTTAAGTATTTAAGGATATTACTTGATATTTGCTTTGAATGTATGAAGGAGTACTTGAGAGGCCCGAACCACACGCCTTTGATTAGATAAAAGAAGATATATCAGACCTTTCTTCAGAAATCTTAATATATTTTGACACTTGGAAATAGTGTCACTTGACATTTTATGTATATCGTTAATATACTGCCATAATCTGGACATAGGCATTTCACTCTGTTATTTAACAATCGATTTTAAAATAGATATCCAATTATTTTTTTGATAAAATGGTGTGTAGTCCATTTGTTTTAGCAAGGTCGTTAATTACAATGCCCGCCAAAACCTGTTTGTCTTAAGTTCGAATGCATGAAAGTTTCTTTAGGATCTCCCGACTTTCAAATAGGGAAATATATGATTGCGTTATCAAAATCCAGTGATGAAATATATAATTTTGTTTTATATACAAAAGTTGCATCTTTTGCTAATTTGTTAAATCGGTTACATCAGCCTAGACAAAACCCGACCACTAAATGAAAGTACATGATTTACTATATGTTAGGGATTGTATTCTGCATCTGTAACTTGCAAGTTATTTACGATAACGTTTTTCTGTTTTGCTATGAATGTTATCAATCTTCTCAAATATCTTGCTGATTTTATTAGTGGTAGATCTCTCCCTGCCTCGGGTACAAACATAAGTTTGTGGTAAATGTTAGCAATGTTTTATTTCAGCAGGCTCCCAAGTTGAATTAAATTATATGATATATTGATATCTTGAAAACGGTAAATTATGAGACATGTTACAACAATGCTTTGACGGGATGTTCATTGAAAAGTTCCGTTGACCATGAATAATTAAAATGAAAGTAAAAACTTACTTCAGGTCACATACAATTAATATCTTATGAGCTATCGTGAGTGGTGGATTATTAAATATGGTATTAGAATGGATGCAGGTCGCTTTGCTGGCTGAAAAAAATGACCAGAAAAAATGAACTTAATTTTTCACGAGAAGTTGTTGTATGGGTAAATTGTATATTAATAGAAGGCTTGATGATACAAACATTTTTTTATTTTGTACAAGGAGGCCGAAAAAGGTAATACTGGGTGCAAACAGAGATTTTGCTGGGCTCGACGTTTATAGCGGGCACTTACAAAGCAATTGTTTTCGAAAAGGATTTACGCATCATGTTATTTCCATCGTTTTAAAAGTTCCCTCTTGGTAAAATCTTTCACAAGATGAATAACTGAGTTGCCGATCTGACCACAAAGTTGTAGTAATTTGGACAAACAATTACATTATGGCATGTTGGAATTTACTTAGCATGTTGGAATTTACTTAGTTTTCTGTGCCCTCGAAAATATTTACATCATATTTTATTTTCTCTGTTAAAAAGTTAATATATTTTAAATTAACTGATACCTTTCAGAGTAAATTAGAATACACTCATGGTGGTTACGGGACCTTTTTCTTATCGAATATCATCGTCATAAAATGTGGTAATATGACTGACCACAATAATGTAAAGAAAAACAGAGATTGGTTTCAAATTACATGCACAGCAACAATTTTTAGAAAATGAGTTTTCTTTCGATCTGCCATATATTGTGCCTATATTATTCACTATTTGTAAATACGAGGTTTATGTTTGCATTTGTTTTTACCTTAATGAAGTTTTATGACTGTAATCAAGTTGATTCAATATACTTATTCTATCTTGTACCTGAAGATGATGGTGGTGATCATGTTTTAAAGTTTTTAAAATTCTTTATTACATATGAGAGAGTTTTGAACATAAACTAAAACATGGTATAGATCGAGGTTTTATTGATTAAGATGTACTTGGTGTTGAGTAATCATGAAATTTACTATACTAATATTTAGTACAGTACACATCGTTCCTAAAGCTTGACCAGAAGTTCAATAAGCACAGATAACCTATATCTCTTACATAGCTGGTATACCAATGATAATGTAACTTACAACAATTGATTTCAGTTCTAGAATGCAAAACAAGATGATTTTCTGTCAAAAATTAAGTAACAGGCAGACACATGTGCAGTTTGCGGCCGCCTAAGACACACATTACGAAATATTTGTTTTAACAGTCTACTCTGGCCTGTCTCTGGTGAAACCTAATTTGCGACAGTACGTCAACCATTAATGTCCTCAGGTTCTAATATACAAGATTATCATCCGCCTGTTAAATATTAATGCAATTCATGAAAATATGTTTTAAGAGTCTTTAAAACATACGAGTGTTTCTAAATCTGTGTTAGAGGCCGGTTATTATCTCCTTTTTACTAGAAATAGGAAAACAATATCTAATCAATCAACCAACCAATCAAACAAACAAAAATATATAACATATACCTCTTCCGTTGTCCTTTTCACATTGTACTTGGATAATAAACACGGCCTGTTATTATTTAACGTTATGATATTCTACGGGTTTCCTCAATTATGATACGAAGTGTTTGTATGATAACTTTCGCAAACTAATATGTATATACTTTGAATCAATTCTTATGACTTTAAAGTGATACAAAAGGGCTTTCTATTTTAGCATTATATTATCCCCCAGACATCACATAGAAGTATTCAAAACTGAAATACTAGATAGAAGCCTTCTCACTGGGCTGGTGGGTGAAGCGGGTTAGGGACTGAAAATTGCCAATTAAAAATATGGGCTCGCAACCTCTTCACCAGGGTGGAGTCTTTAAAGGTTTGATTTGTACCCCTTCCCACCCCTATCGACTGATTTAACATGCTATTTTCTTAGGTCGAACCGGGGAGTTTGAAATGCAATCCTGCCAATCAGCAATACTGTAATGTGTTTAAAGGTGTCTGGCGAGACACGACAAGGAACGCGCAGCTTCCAACAATATTTCTTATCGTTGAATGTTCATGGAGATTTGGTGGCCCAATAAGACAAGTTTCACTATTACTTCAAAGCTGACCTTCCAATCATGCGTACATTGTAAAACTATAGAATCAATAAGCCCTAGAAAAGGGGTATTAGTATTAATCTCGCGTGTTGGAAATAAAAACGTAAACCTCCAGTGAAAGAAAGCAGTTTTAAAGGTAGACCTGAATGCTATATACTACTTTCAGTAGTCTTAATTTAATCGGCATTTCAAGTACACTGCGGAGGCAAAACGTACATTCATTCACTTGATTCGGAGATATGACCCTTTAAATATCACGAAAATGCGACTTGTACGGAAACAATCGAGCGACTTTTTGTAAACAACCCAATACGCACTCGCAAGCTTGTGACGTCACAAGAGGAACCACCAGTTGGTGTATCAGCATGGCTATTCGTTGCGACAGCCAGAGTGAACATGAACCAGAACTGGATTATTCTTCCTCTTTGTTTGACGAAGGTCAAGAAGAAAGTAGTGAAAAGGCGTTGAACCTTGCTGCTATGAACCATATGCATGTGATGAGTCGGCATTAGAGGAGGAAAGGGAAGAAGTTGAACGAGATATCGGCAACAGACTAAACAATACCGAATGGTAAGTTGGAGCGGGCTTGTTTCTGAGATATTGAGGCTTATTTCTCTGATATGTCCATTTATGATTTTGTTCTCCGTTAAATCATTTCATTTTTACATGTATAATATAGAACAGAAACGTGAATAGATACAATTCTTGCTTTATTTCAAATATGTGTATACAAATATGCATATACCTAGGCCTATAAATCATCCCTTCATAATGATCTTTGGGTGAGGGGCTGATATCACATATTCATTAAAAGCTGCAATTATCTGCATACAAAAGTTGTCTGCACACATCGGTGTACATGTTATACACTTACCGGTATTCCTCGTGGCTGTGCAGCTACCGTCGGCTGAAGGGTTCTTTTGGTGACATGTAGATTATATTTCCTGAGCAAATCCTATGTTTGGTGACTTGTAAATCCACCTAGAATAGCACAACCATCGGTCCTGTGGCCATTTTGGATTTCGCGCTTGATATGGCTGTTATCAATTATTGGCATGTGTCTAAAGTGTACGCGGGTTTATTCCAGAATGATTTGCATTCAGCTAAATTGCACATTTTAATGAACAGGTGACATCATACCCACAACATCGTCCATCAGTATAAATACATATTTTTGGTGTTGATTTATCGGACTAGCATATACCCTCCCAATTAGGCCAAGGCAGTCATTTTTAATTACCCTGACCTTTGTCTCGAAAGTTCATAAGACTTCTTTGGTGACATGTTTGGCAGCATTAAGCTTTATCAGCCATATTTTGGCACATTTTTGATTATAAACGTTCTTGTTGACTCAGTAGCAGATTAAATAAAATGTTTAACTTCGTAACTGTCAAAAACCAGACATTTATAACATTCACCCTTTATCCTATTGAAATAGACTCCATATAAGATAATATATTGATATTGCTGATTACCTTTGATAATTTCCATATTGATTACTTTCCCAATATTTACATCCACAGTAGAATAAATCCCAAACTTGGTAGTATGACCAAGTGAGTCACCACGACCAGTTCCAGCTACAACAATACTACCACCACCACGCCTCACTTCCTCAAAGTAGCTCTCTTGATTTTGTTTCCAAAAATGTGTAATTGTTGGCTGGAGGTAGTACCTTTGGTGCATATGTGTATCTGCAGTTTTCAGGAATTCAAAAATCTCCAAGGCTTTTATGAGGGAATGGCCATAGCAAACAAAATAGCAGCTGAAAGCTGTAGGTTTCCAGCTGGAATGGATCCAACGATGGGCTGGCTATTCCAGGACCTCTTGTAATTACAAATGTCACATTTCTGGACAATATAATTAAGATTTCCCATTCTGTGGTTAATATTTCCTTGAGATTCATTTCCATAGTTAACACAAACATTGAATAGGCTTAGGAGAGCACTCTCTGCTACTAAGAACTTCCTTTCTTGATGAGTTGACTTTTGCCTGTAAGAAAAATAAACATTTATTGTATGATACAGACTTCATGTACAGCAAGGAAAGTTGGAAATACAAATATAAATACTAACAATTCATAATTAATCCTATGACATAAATACTGAACTATGTTTCCTGTTTTCTCTCTAGGAATTTAAAATTGTAAAATCAGCAAAAAATAACTAGAAACTGAATCTTTGTGCCATCACCATAAAGTATGATATTTAGTGACTTGCGCTGTATTAGGTATAAAAGAAAGGAAAATGTTGAACACTAAAATATACTATTTGGACTGTTTCATTAATTAGTTAGTATCATTACTTCAAAGCATTTTTAACAAGACTCTTTGGCTAACAGTTTTCTGTACAAGAAAACTAGATTTGTTGTAAAATGAAATTATTCAAGACTGATCTTAACACATTCAATATAAACGAACCTCACTATAGAGGCCACGTTTATACTATAGCTAGATGTAGCCAGTACTAAAGGTAGGCTGGTGGCTGTGTTACATAGGCATCGTTGTACTTGCCCCTGATCCGCATTAAAGCTGTTCTGACAGGATGAATTTCTTGAACTGGTTGCACACAGGAGGAGTCCATTGAATCACCTAGGTTGACTGCTATTTCACTGGACTCGGATGTCGAAGAAGACTTTGGGTTTAACAGGAACTGTAAACCTGAGAAAAATATAAAAATATTGACTTATACTAGAATTAGTAAATTATATAAATTAGTTATAAAAGAAAACCCATTAAGTCAGATTACAGTGGGCAATGAGCTTAATGTGCTGGCTGGTTGCCATAAAGTAAGGCTTTCATACAACTAAAGGGTTGAATCGGCTTTGCTGTACCACATCATGGTCAGTACAAGATATAGACCACCAATCATCTCCATTACCGTTGTCAACTTTTCTAGGTCCACTGTACTGGGTCCTAGCAGATTTTCTCATCAGTTTGACTGACGTCTGACAGCCAGTTGCTATTGTTTTTATTCTTGAGTCACAGTCAGCATACTTCCGGAACATTTTAAAAAGAATAAAGTTTAGTAACTGTCATGGACGACTATAGCCTAATTTAAATCCAGCAGATATCATACCCACCCACCCAACTTCCTTGCCACTGCTAGACTGTGACACTGGGTTTATAATGCAAAATAAGTTACTATATTTTCCATTTGTGTATTTCTGTATATTTAAATTGTGACTTCTTACCTGAAACTGTATTTAAGGAGAAAATGCCTTAATAACATAATATTCAAAATGGCACTCTGTCAATTTTATGACATGCATCATTGCAGAAAAATGTACAATAGTACCAAATCACAGGGGTCGGATAATGATTTAATAAAAAATCACACATGACTGAAGTGTGTGACAATTTGGTCACATATTCGCATTAATCAAATTCAATATTATTTGTTGTTCAAAAATGTAATACCAAATTATTTTAACAAACATCTATTTAATCCTGATTGTTGAATGCTTGCAGCGCTTGCTATCGTGCTTAGTGAAATCTACCATATCTGGGTCAGAAAAAAAAAACAGTTCATTTTCTGCCTCGTCTTTAGCTACATTGTGAACTGAACTTGTAGATCTAGCCATAACATCATCTAATGTCTGAAAGATAAATTTAGCTGATGTTATACTGCCATGCTTTATACTAATGAAATAGTAATGTGTAGATTTACATGAGGAAACTTCATTACATACATTGATGAAAATATTTTGTCCACCTCAATATTACACCAATGAAACCTTACCATATTAATGTGTGACAGCTGAATCTCTCTCTCTCTCTCTCTCTCTCTCTCACACACACACACACACACATGTCCACTTACATGAAAAAGAATCATTCATAAAGCAGTGAAATAAAAAGAAGACAATTTGCATAAGTTAGAGATACCATATTACCCGTGGTGGGCTGGTGGGTGCATCCACATAAGGGCAGTGAGCACGGTTTGCTCGTGGCACAATGGATGGTACTGCGTCATGGAGAAGAGTGGCATATTTCTTTTTTCCAAACGTAGCCGTCAAACTCTGACTGGGCCCAAAAGAATCGGGTTGAAAATTCTCACTACAGATTGTCGCATGTTTTGAAGGCTTTCTCCAATCCGCTCTTGTCAGCCGCACACAAACGTGACCAAAGTCCTTTATATTTTAATGTCCGAATGTAACAAGTGCAGTGAAACTCTATCTTTTGGTGTATTGCAACATCCACCAACGATACACCTCTTTCCCATACCGAGTAATACACGCAGTCAGAATACACGTTTTCGCTTGATAACTATAAAACAATGGTTCCTAGCAATTCTGGGTTGGTATTGTGATGTCACATTGGCTGAGGTCACGGATACTGCCGATGTTGTACTTGGCTTACGGAGAATATTCATGATATGTACATTTAAAATAAATATCTCGCCATCCGTTGATCGCATAGAGTATGAATTTGATACTATATACATCATGATATTTAATAATCTAGAGTTGAGTAATACAGGGGTCTCAGGTCTGCCTTTATGTACTTCTTTTAGACAAAATCTAGGGAAGTAAATTTATGGTTGCATACTCGTTAATATCTTGTGTACACTTCATAACAACGTTTCGAGCTAGAAGTTTCTACATTTATTAATATTCAGCATACCTTTGATCTAGATGAGTTAACAATGCGGCAATTGGATACTCATTAATATTATACGTACTGCTCTTTGACTTTCCACTACTGTAGTCGATACATCGGGTTATTCACTTTCTTGTGACGTCGTCTCATTATGAAATGCCAGCACGAATTCTGGGCAAAAACGTAGCGTATCGATGTCTGTTATTGGTTGCCTCCTTACACCGCATTGCTGGTAATGTGTCTCATTATTTACAATTCTGGACTTTCAAAGCGGGAGATATATTACTGCGTCATATTTCATATCTGAAATTTTGCATTGACGCGAACTAAGGCATTTACATAAAACACTAGTTATATTTCCTCTTGTGGAGTGAATAATTTTTTCACCGAAGGTATGGCTTGTGCACCCTGACTTTTCATGAAAATAATCTAAAATATTTTCAGCTTCGAATACTTGGTTATCAAACGGTTCATTTGTGTAAAGATCTTGATCTTTTGGAGACATACATACTTTTTTAGACTGTATTGTATAATAGTGGGTTCGAATAACAGCTTGTTTATGTTTCTTCTATGACATTCTCTGGCTTTGTGATTATTTTCAAGGTAGAAAAATATACCGCACAGCAATGTGGGCAGAGTGGCGTGTACAACATAACTAGATTTTCAAAACTTCTCATTCACACGTGTCGTGTGTATCATGTGCAACTGCATGTACCTAAAAAACACACACACATCGATATCTCTTTCTTTCTCTCTCTCTCTGTGATTATATATATATATATATATATATATATATATATATATATATATATATATATATATATATATATATATATAAGGAGAGAGAGAGAGAGAGTTTATGCAGTACTTTAGGCGTTCGGCCCTTGATACATAACATATTAAACAGAGTATAATACAATTTGTGCCATAAAGACTACAGTAAATACACTTGTTTAGTTGATAATATTGATACTTTTTAACAGCAGATCTCTTAGTTTGACAAAAAAAAAAAACAAAAAAAAAAAACAAAAAAAAAAACAAGTTAGAAACATTTGGAATTGGTCTTATTTTCAGAGAAGACATTAAATTTTTAAATTGATCTACTAAAGGGTGGTTTTTATGATCTCGCTGAGATATTTCCATTTTAAATTGGTACAAGAGGAACATATACATGCAAACTGATATTCATCTGCTACGCACTTGATATTTTCTATAAGATTTAATTTGCATTGTCTTTGATCTCTGTCAATTTTAGTGTCTCTTCCTTATTCAGTTATCAAATCTAGTTTAGAACATCGAAGGGATGCAAATGATTCCATGAATTGAAATGTAGATCTAAAGATCTAATGTTAAACATTTCTCAATATTCAATAACGACTTGTACTAATTATAATAAAGATATTTTGTAGAATAGCCCTCTTTATTTGACCAGATCTGCAACGAGGAATCGGGGGCCCCGAGTGGCCTAGTGGTCTAAAGCGTTTGCCGTTACGGATCACTGCCATCTCACCTCTGTCTGCGCCGGTTCGAGTCTCAGATTCAGCCAATGTAGATATGTGAGAAAGCATGCCAGTAGCTTCTCGTGGGTCGGTGGTTCTTTCCGGGGTTTTCCCGGTTTCTTCCTCCACCATTAATACTGGCCGCCATATATGGCCTATCGTGTGCTGAAAAATGGCGTTAAACCCCACAACAACAACAGCAACGAGGAATCAAGTATCCATTGTCTAAACTGAGTTAGAAAACAGTTTTTGTCACCCATTTCATTATATATATATATATATATATATATATATATATATATATATATATATATATATATATATATATACACAACAAATTCGACTTAGCTTATTAGCCAACCATAATAAGTTAGTAGATTTTAACGTATCTTCTAGAATAGGATTCAAATATTTGCTGTAGATCAACTACGCTTTTGTTTATAATGTTCATACGATATTGCAGATGCCCAAAAATAAACAGCCTCGCTAGTATCGCACAGCTGCAACCATTTTAAGGCTTTGATAATTATAACAACCGTCAACCAGTTCTTGCAGACTAAATTTCTCAAATCTGACATAACTTGCTCCAATTTGCCTTTCCATCAGTACGGATAATTAGCATCTACAAGTTATTACAGTTATATTAGTCACACTAAATCTACCAACAATCTTATTTTAAATTCCAAAATCAAGTTTACAGTCTACTGACACAAAAGACGATCGGACTCAATGTCAATTATTTATATATGTGAAACCGGTCCTACTTTCATTCTCCAGGCTTCAACGGGTGGTCTCAGATGCGGCCTGAATGTCCATTCGGTACAAGCTGTCACTAAACTACTTCTAAGGGACATATAAAAGAATAACCAATTATCAGTCCAAAACTTACACCGGTAAACAGACATACACACATATAGTCATTAAAGAAGACGATTCAAATGATTAATTTCAAACATTTTATAATGGCAAGATAAACCATAAATCTTCTCGAGACATACATAATTTCTAATGAGGATAAGCAAAGTGTCACATGATATAGGTGAATCATAATTTGTTACAACACAATCGTGCAAATCGTGTTAGATCCAAATGTTCAAGATATTTCACGAATTCATTTCCTCTTCCATGTTTAAACATGGTTAATACTATAATGTTTATAAATCATTTTAAATAAATTTAAAAAGGTCATAAATCGAACATGGTATACTTGTACAAAACTTAAGTGTCTCCATCAGGAAATGTCTTCTATGGTCTTAAGACGAGACTCAATCGTATTGATATTGTCTGTAAAAACTCTATTCCAAATATTTCCAAATATATTGCCATGTTTGAATTATAGGTCGGAAGTTAAGGATTTGATAAAGCCAATAACTTAAATCCGTATATATTCTATATAATAATAATAATAATAATAATAATAATAATAATAATAATAATGAGGACTTTGTATAGCTCCTAACCTTTAGAAGATCTAAGCGAACATTAGACAACACCTATAAGATAAAAAACATATAATGATATGATTACAAAAACAAACACCATGAAATTAGAAAACATTTAAAAAACATGCTGAAAATATTTAAGGTAGGAAACATTATTAGGTCTTTAAGTTTGTTCTAGTTGTCGAAATAAGTGAGTTTTGAGAGCCCTCTTGAATGTGATCACTGTGTCTTTGTGTCTAAGTTCAGTGGGCAATGCATTCCACGTTGCTGGGCCCTGGTATGCAAAAGAACGCTGTCCATATGACTTTGTTTTCATAGTTGGAATAATGAGTATAGGACTGTCAGAAGAGGAGCGTAGGTATTTTGCTGGAGTGTACACATGGGTGAGATCGGATAGGTATGTTGGACTAGAGTCCGATAGTGAAACGTAGCACAGAGAACAAATTTTGTGTTTGATTCTGGATCGAATGGATAGCCAGTGTAGGGTACAGAGCAGCGGGGAGGTGTGCTCTGATCGTGGTACTCTATGTATGATCCGAGCAGCTGTGTTTTGAACTTTTTAAGTTTCTGGAGCAGATATTAAGATGAACCAAGCAGAACTGAGTTACAATAATCCAATCTTGAAAGTACTAATGAACACACTAGTGTTTTAGTGGCATAAACTGAAAGATATTTACGAATTGAGCTGATGCGTCTCAGTTCAATACATGCAGCCTTGCATATGTTCATGACATGTTGGTGCAATGTGAGAGTACTGTCCAGAGTAACACCCAGGTTTTGTAATGATTGTGTGAATTTAATGTTGGTGTTGCTGATATTTATTGTTTGAGGTAAAGGATGTGAATGAGAAAGTCTTTGTGGTGTGATCAGAATGGACTCAGTTTTGTCATCATTCATCTGCAGCTTGTTACAAGTCATCCTTGATTTCACATCAGAAATGCACCTCTCTACACCTCGGATGGTAGCATCAACTTCAGTTGGGTGGCTAGATTTGTATATTTGGGTGTCAATCAGCGTACAATTGGTGACACACTGGATGATGATCTATCACACCTGAGGGCAACTGAGTGTAGAGAATGAAGAGAACGGGTCCAAGAACAAACCCCTGTGGAACACGACAACATAGATCAACTGGGCTGGATTGTATTCCATTTGCAGATAAAATTTGTGTCCTGTTGATCAAGTAGGACTTGAACCAGAGTAAGGCTGTATCATGAATGCCAAATACATGCTGGAGACGGTGAAGTAATATATCATGGTCTATTGTGTCAAATGCTGCAGATAAATCAAGGAGGGTGAGGACTGTAATCTTTCCGCTATTCAACGCAGAGAGAATGTCATTAACTACTTTTAGAAGAGTAGTTTCAGTACTGTGGCAAGGGTCATATGCAGATTTTACATTGCTAAAAAGACTGTTTGAATTTAGATGAGATACAAGCTGGGATAGATCAACATTTTATAAGATTTTTTAAAATATGAATGGGAGATTAGTAACTGGGCGGTAGTTCTTTAAATCGTTATGGTCTAGTGTTGGTTTCTTCAGCAGAGGCTTTCCAATGGTAGTTTTGAAAAATGATGGGAATTCCCCAGATGAGAGCGAGAGAGGTATTAATAACATCAGTTAGTGAAGGCAATACCGGATCTAAGCACTCAAGCAGCAGTGATGTTGGAATTGGATCAAGTTCACATGACTTTGGTGCACTCTTCATCAGGAGTGTACGTACGAAATCCATAAAGGCAGGTTCAAATGCTGCTAATGGTTGCCGCTCAAATTCTGTATCCCAACTGTATGGTGACGACGAGTCAATTGAAATTGTGGTGTCAAGCTTATCTCTAATGGTTTGTACTTTGTCACGGAAGAGATTTGCAAACATGTCCGGCAGGTCGACTGGAGAGAAGGTAGTTGTAAGTGGTGCAGATTTGTTCCTTGACATTAGCTTGTTAGTAATCTCGAAGAGCTCTTTGCAGCTGAAACTTTCCATGATCTTAGTAGTGTAGTGGGCTGATTTCGCTGCATGGACTATATTTGTGACATTTGTTTTAGCGGCTTCATAGATTTGCTTAGGAATGGTGAGTCTGGTGGAAAACCAAAGCCTCTCAGCTTTACGGCGGTCTCTTTTAGCAGTGCGAAGCTGGTCCTTAACCCTGCTATACCATGGAGAACACTTTTGAATTGATACTCTGCACTTGGTAGCTGGTAGCTGGTGCATATTTCTCAAGCAATGAACCCAGGCAGTTATCTAGTTGTTCTGCGGTAGGAGGTAAGCAAGTTGTTAGGTTAGCTTGGATGTCGTGCATTAGTTTGGTTCTATTTATCATACGGAGGATTCTCTTAGTAGAAGATAATGGTGGATGTTAACGACTGATACCTCAAGATGGTATATAATGCAGAGGTGATCTGATGCAAGGTCATGTAATACCAGGGAGGATTGTATAATGTTATCATCAGGTGTATGAAGAATCCAGTCTAAAATGTGACCATATTTATGGGTGGGTTGGTTAACTGACTGTTTGAGGTTGAAAACATTAATGGAATCTATGAGTTTTGATGTATTTGGGTTTCCGGGACAGTCAAAGTGAAAGTTAAAATCTCCAAGAATAATCAGGTTGCCACCTATCGAATTTCCATAGTCCAGGAGATTCGGAAACGGCTCCAAAGAGAGAGAGTCGGCTAGCCTGTTTTTTCTACTAGGATGAGGGCGGTATAGGCAGAAAAAAAGGACTGACCTTTGCTCCAGTGTGAGTTTGGCTTGGACTAGTTCAAACTAGCTGTGGTCGAAATTGAATGTTTTGGTGTGGTTAAGACGTTTTATCATGGAGTTCTTTGTGATGACAACAATTCCACCTCCGCGACAATTACGGAGGAACGAATTGATGGAGTAACCACTGGGTGTTAGATCCGCACACTTGGGTTCATGGCCTGATGTTTTTAGCCATGTTTCTGTCAGGAAGAATAGGTCAATATTCTGGTCGTTGATAAAATTAACTAATTCTGTGCGCTTTCCGGTGGTCTTACTGACTGGGCATTGAATAATGCAATACGCAGAGGCATCTCCTGGATAGTTGACAAAAAGGTTGACGAATTAATAGGATTTGAATTAGGTTATCTAAATTAACGGTCGAATTTGTTTAAATTGTTGAGCCGAAATAAGGGAGATGACTGGAATTCTTCTTCCTGTTCTACGCCGGGTAGCTTTGAAACAACGTTTCTTTTTTCGCTTCTGTTGACATTTAGGGAATGCTGAATGTAGTCCCAGTTCGTTTAGGCTAGAGCACAATGTAGCGTGGAGAGCCAAGGACTGATCATTTAAAGCAATTAATGTTGGTCCATTGTAGCATAAACGGGTTGACTGACGAGTATCACGTGATGGCGGTTTGTTCAAAAACAGTGGAGGAAGACAGCTGAGCAAAAGTCTAATTATTCTCATTTCCAAAACAAGGAGATGAAGAAACACATACGAATTTAACAGCCAATACATAATGGACACAATAACGTAGATGAAAACAGGCAACAAGCACAAATATCATGAAAACGGCAATAAAAAACGGGACAGCTGCTTCAAGCCGGTTAAGCGATAGTGGCCATCTTGCATATACTGCATTTTATAAATAAATAGGTTACTGCATTGCTATTACAAAACACACACAGTATGTGTTTATCTACAATGAATTCTGTAGAATGCAAATGAAATGTAGTAACATACATCTGATTGAATACTGGTTCAGACTACTAAGGATGACTGACTATAAATCTCGAGAACAAAATTACAATCTACAATTACATTCTACAATCTAAAATTACACTCTACAATTACAATGTACAATTGATTTTGGATAAGCAATGTCATTGTTGGGTAAATAAAGCCAAGAGTCAACTGTTTCATACGGACTGAGAAGGTTAGGTTAATCAAGGTGTGGGTGATGGGAACACCTTTTCCATTATATTTATGCAATATTGCAAAGATATTTTTCCTCAAAACTCAATGGAAAGTTAACTTCAATACACAAATTATGATTTTTAATAGGAATGGTACCATACCTTTATGTTTGTAAAAAATTTTGGCCGGTGGTCTATGTTATAAGAATAAAGAGTATTATTATTATTATTTCCCGTGGTGTTTGATTTCTTTTACACCTTACATGTAAAAATACACTTTCACAATTTATTTTTATTATGTATGCTAAGTTAACTGAAAATACGTAATAATGTAAACTTCCTTGCCAGTATAATACTAATCTATGACGAACTATTTCATTACTAAATTGTCTATTACCAATCAAAAGAAATGACTATTTTTCTTTGATTCTGGTGAAATATCAAGGTAGAGTTTCGATGTTGCCATAATTAGTGGATAAAATGGTGATTATCATCTATGTTCCTTGCAGAACATTGTTTTTTGCCGCGTGAAAAAATTGTGCATTACTTTCGTGAACTAAGATGTTGTCAATTATGTTTTCAAATGATATTTTGTTCATAATTGAAATAGACTGAAATAGCAGCACATTTCGTACTTTTATTTTATGCGAACACAACTATATATATATATATGATAATTTCGTTTAAGAATAAATGAAACTTTGAGAAAAATTAATATCGTGTCTGTGGTACAAATGATCTCCCGAATAAAATGAAGGGTATACTATGATTTGGAACTTAAACTGCTGTCTAGCGCGAACTTCATCTTGGATTTGTTAGTATACCTTGTACGGCTTATCTTTTGAGAGTTCTAAGAATGTTTCTTTTTTTTCTGTGAAGGATTTGAGAGTGTATTGGAAACTTCCCATACATATGCTCACTGTCAAGTAACTTAAGAAACATATGATATAAAACGATCGGACAATAGGAACATATGATATAGAACGATCGGACAATAGGAAAATATGATATAAAACGATCGGACAATAGACATAGTTAACCAAAAGGTGAGTAGTATTCAATGATACATACTGTAAAAACAAAAACTAGGGTGCATGCTATTTGTATTTAGTCTCCGTTTACATTTTTTGTTAGATTTTAGTGTGATGTGATGTTTGTGGTTTGGATTTTTAACGTAACTTTAAAAATTTTTCAGTCATATTGTACGATGTCTGCAGTGTGGCAGTTTATAGTGATGTCTAGCACTGGGGCATCATGCCGCAGATATGTAGCATGATGCTCCGCCCAGTCACATTATCCTGACACGTTAGATTTTAGCAATTATTTTCTCGATTATGGGAAGTTAGTTGTATGAAGATATTTCTCAAACCGAGTAATTAACGAATTGCTAATAGCAGACGACATAATGCGCAGTATGCATGAGACTTCTTGGTAACATTGATTCGTTTGTAAAATGGATCTTCTTTAATTTCTAAGCATAAAGAATTCTAGGTGTAATTCTAGAATTCTAGAATTCTCACGTGTAAGTGTTTGATCATTTGAGATAGGAATAATTCTGTATATTATGTGTTTGAGTCATCATTCTTAGTGCGTGGCATTAAATACCAGCCTGTGTCTCGGAAAAGCGTACTGATATGTCATACGAATGTGAAACAAGGAAAAAGACCTGAAGGTGTTGAATTAGAGTTTTGTGAACCTGTGGCGTTTAGTTAATTACAGGAAAACGATTTGTGGTATAAATTCAGTTACGAACCCTTCACATGACAATGACTTTTGTCTTAAGGTCCATGACAGTAGGGGAGATATCGACCTCCAGTCAGATTCATGCAGGTGATGTTTGGTCCCCTTTTCGGTGAGATTCTTTATGACACCTGGCGTGTCACAATACTAAAATTATTTCCCGGACAAACCATTATGTTGCTCAGACTAGACGCTGAAGGTTAGCTGGAGACGCATACGTCTAGGTTCGAACATTCAACTATTAGTGTAATTGTTTACATTTATATTTCCTTACATCGTTCGGACCTTTAATTTACATGTAAATATATATATATGTTTACATTTATATTTCCTTACATCGTTCGGACCTTTAATTTACATGTAATATATATATATATATATATATATATATATATATATATATATATATATATATATATATATATATATATATATATATATACTGTGAAAATGTTTGTAAAGTTTCTAAAATATATGGAGCTTTAAGATATCAGGAATTTTAAACACTAGAATTTGATATTTGTTATCAAAAACGGCTTACATTTTAGGTACCGTATTCATCACAATGATCCAATCGACAAACCAGAAAAAATAAAAACATATTATGTCCATGAATTCGATGGAGTTACGAATAGCAGGTAAACTATACGAGTGAATGTGCCTCTGTTGGTGGTTTTAGGTTTGCGTTTTAATTCAATTTTAGCTTATTAATGAAAGATGCCTTTCCATCGCGATTTGATTTGTAATTCTTTTATGGTATAGACAGATGAAGTTTCATGCATGTAAACTTTGGAAACTGTCGTTAGTCGAAATAAAAACCAAACAAAACAAAAACCCTTATAAGCCTCAAAATATGTAACTTTTAATTGTCCTATTTAACAAATGTCTTGTCTTCATCACCATTATCAAAGAAAATTACTGATTGAGGACTGAAAAAATATTTAAGTGTATGATACACTTACTTCATAGGCATCAATCATCATAACACTTTTTCCAATTGGACTGTTAAGATACACGCCTTAGTACGATTTATATCAGCAAAATGTAGAGGAATAAAATTGCTACTATTCTTTTATTGCAAAATTTGCCTTTATAAATTAGCTTAGGATATATTATTGTCCAATCTAGCAATTTTATTATGGTAGGTGTGCTTTGATATTGTGGCATTTCAAGTTTGCAGCAAGAGGTTAATTCATTTCTTTTACCATATCGGATACAAACATTATCATATTGTATGCATGATGCAAATGAATATACAATGAGAAAGTTTCTAGCCATTTAATACCACTTATGGACCAAAGTTTCAAGAATGCTGCTGTTTTTGCTACGACAGTGATTGTTTTCTAAAACGTCTGTAAAGTTTCGGTCACATAAAACATATATGTCTCACTAAATTTTTTATCTGATAAACACATCAATGCGTTACGTGATCACTTGCACATATTTTATTTCATAAATCTGTAGATTGATATTACAAGATGTACACGAGAAAAGGTACGAGATTGAAACGAAATGGTTTATATTGTTCTTTTGCTTTAATGATACACACATTTTAATGACGGATTATACTGAAAAGAAGGAAATTATTAAATAAAATATGTAGGGCATTGTGCATAACATTTAGAAAATAAGGACGAACGTAAGGGGGAAAAAGAAACTAAGAAAATAAGAATATTAAAAGGAATTGTACTCTCTTGGGAAGGGTTCGTCTCAAAAGTGATCGCTGTACATTTGAAAACAAAAGGGAATTGCTGTTTGCAAGAGTACATGACTTGCAGTGGTGCGTACGTTTTAGTAGTAGGTACGCTTGAGTAAATTTTGTGACGTTTACAACACCATATGAACGGCAGAGCTGTATCACTACACCAGAAGGTATATGAGATAAGTTACTATTTAAATGTTTCCACGAGTTTCTGATAACTTGGTAACGAATGCAAGAGGGAAGGTTGTGTTGTTTACTTTCTACAAGTCTACATTTGGTGGCGCTCTACAGTTTCGATTTTTTTTTTAGAATTTTAAAGAAAAAGATTTCCCCGGCTTTCCTCACTAGTTATACTGGCTATTTAAAAACGACCTTGTATATCTTAGGTATAATTCAAAGAACTACTTGGTCATTTTCACTTCCTGAACGTCAGACGTAAATTGTATAAAAAAGAGCCGATACCTTTTTTACGTTTTATATATTTGGTAATCCATTCATTGCACTTTCAGAAGCTGGTATTGTCTAGTCTGGCAAATTTAATTTTCCTTATTTTAATAGCTGCTATGGATAGTGTACTTTAGACTAATTCAGGCTGAATTTTTAGCACAAGGGAGCAGTCATTTTAGTTAGCAGTGTGCTTAAATCATGTACAGTTTCCAAAAGTACAATATGCAAAGAAATATCATCCACATTACATTAATATAGCATAGAGGTATGCCAACATTCTCTCCATTGTGCATGTTTTAAATGCGAACAACTTCACCTTACATACGTCACTCTCTCAAAAGTACATAATAACTGGTGAGCGCCCCCTTTACGAAGATGTGGATCAGTTATATTAGTTACGATAAATGTCGATTAAGTGAATTGCAATTTGTACTAATTCGTAATGAAGTATTTTAAATATCCTTTTATCCCCCCCCCCCATATATGGGAACATAAATGTCGTCATTATTTAATGTGTGTTCGAAGTTGTTAATTATTCGTATTGACAAGTCTCGGTAGTCAATGTATTCCATTTCTTTTGTATCTTTGAGAAGAGAAACAATTTTTTGTAAGCAAGACCTACTCGAGCTTCCCCTGACCGAAAACGTGTTTGTCATTACTTACGTTATAGAAGTAATAGCACTAAGAGCTAGCTTAATCAGAGATGTGAAAAAGGGAGGGCTTGCCATTTAATATAAAAATGTAAGTCGTCTTTCTTAATGTAATACTTCAATTGCTATTAATCGGTTGCCACACCTTCGATTCTCGCTGCCTCATTCTGTAGTTTTGTAATTCTTTTAGACACTCCATTCCTTGTATGACTTTTCAGTTCATTATTAAGTGACATGATAAATATCGATACAAAATTGGAAAGGTAAATATCCTGCATTTCTGCATATTTGAGAAAATTTCGATACCACGTAAAGTTAAATATTCATTTTATACTTCGTGTTTTATTTTAGTATGCATAGCTTTTACAACCTCTTTGTAATGTAAAGATTTAAAATGCCCTTCTTTATGTAGTGTCTTCTATTTATGGTATACGTGGATAATAAATATTTAGCTTGATTTACTCAAGCATCTTGCACATGCATGTCTACATTTTATCCCACATTTCCCAAAATCACGCCTTTGTGTGAAACAAATATTTATCTTATTGGTATTTGTAAAATTAGATTTAAGATGACACAATATGACTGTCCATTCACTATGCTACCATTCAGCAAACCTGATTAAGTATTATGGGTTGAAACACTAGATCAGATGCGTCCAGCCTTTTTTTGACTGCAATCCAAAACAGATAAAATGTTTAAGGTGAGGGCCGCATGAGCAAAATCAATTGCCTATCACTAATTATGCATGTTAATTAAAATGCATATTTTCAAAAGGACTACTTACATGGCGCCGGGCTGCACAATGTAATGGACTTGACCGCATGGGGTCCGGGCGCAAGGGCTTTGACACGCCTGCACTAGATTAATGTTTTTTCATCTGACTGGCAGTTGGCGGATGATCAGCTATATAAAATACAGATATATTGACAATTCGTCATTAAATTAAGTAAGTACTTTTGATGGAAGGTAACAATGCATGAAATGTTAAATTTGCTAATTTTGTAACTTTCATGGGTCGATGAATTGAATAATACTCGATTTCATATCTCGTTTTCATCTTCAATGTGTATACGGTTCAAAAAACATCCATATGTTTATCAGTTTGGTATCTGAAATTTGTAAACGCTTAGCATATATAAACAGGTTTTCTATTACTTACTATTATTGGGTGACATATGCTACATAGATTTGATTTAATTTATATTTGATTTAATTTGTGTTTGATTTGATTTGAATGTTTGTGGGTTTTGAAATCTTTTTATTTTCTTTACATGTCAATATAATGTAATTTTGTTTACTAGGAATGTGATATTTTCCAGAAAGTTCAGTTTGACCTGAATCTTCTATAAATACCTAATAATAGAAACAATTGTTTCTATTTTTGGCTCAGTTCCTGGCCTTGACTGAGAGTCAAGTAAACAACTTTTCTCGGAGTAAAATATTTGGTTCTTATCAATGACATACAGGAGCTATGTGACTTTTACATGTACACATGATCACATCATCATCTTGTTCGCAATTAGGCATTTCCAAAATTGCGAAATACTTAGTATTATTAGTGACATTGAGAGAGAGAGAGAGAGAGAGAGAGAGAGAGAGAGAGAGAGAGAGCTTTTAAACACTTATTATCAAGCTGTTTTCTTCTATTGTGACGAGTATTGAACTTTTGAGTTATTTGTTAATTTTTTTTCTTCATATTATTTAGACTCTAAAAGATGAATTCGTTTCTCTGAAAATATTACTGTATTCAAACAGAATTCCTGAACAAGGACATTTCTTGAAAATTATATTTGGATTTCCAAGACCGGAGTATTAATTAGTGTGCTTCTACAAAGAACTGTAGACTTTAGCACAGTACAGGTTACATCATACGTTATCGCCCTCCATCTTGGATTCTTCGTCGGGACTCGAACTTGGAATTATTAGAGCATTTAAATATTATTACTAAAAAAAATATTTGTGGATTATTCTTGGATTATTTTTGGATTTGATTCTGGAAACCGTTAGTTCATATATTTTCATTTTACAGAATTTTTCCAGGGAAATAAATTATTTGTCATTTTTTTCCAAGCTTGTTGTTTTCACTCTATCTTGTGTTACTGTTTTTTTACGAGCCTAAACACGTAACATAAGACATTAGATGACAAGCGTTCCTAAGTAGGGTGGTGTACGGACAATTATCCATGATAACATTTCACTTATATAGTCTATTAAATCTAATGAATTATGTATTTAGGGAACAGCGCAAATACCGAGTATAGCTTATTCAGTTCCTGTTAAACGATTATAGTCTATTCAGTACCTAGGTAAATATAAATAAAAGATACGAACGCCTTACAATTTTGTCATTTGTGAAACACATTGAATATAACTTTCTGTTTACAATTACAGATTGATCGCTTAAGGTCTTGGAATCGCTTCAGGGCTGCAACTCTTTGAGATTAAGCAAGAAATTACACTACAATTATATCTCGATCACATTTTCCTGCTTTACACCCACTTTCAATGGAAGGTTATTTGGATATCACACTCTTCGTATAATTTGCTTCGATTGCATATTGTCAAAATGATAAATGTTGCTTAAGGTTTTATGTTAGAGACATTGTTCCTTTTATCCAGTCTAACCACTAGGTTGTGCGATATAAATGTGGTAACTTGTATAACCAATTCTGATTATTATTTTATTGCCAGTAAAATATCTATCATTGACGGATAAGGAGAGCATTTGTACCTTGTTATATGTTTGTACTCTTCATTGTAAAGATATTACCCTTAATATATCATAAGTTCAAAATATTAACAATGCTCTGTCTGATGTGAGTCTAGTAAAGTCTACTAACATTTGAGCTATGCTGACTATCGAAGATTTGTTCGATATTATTGGAGTGAGCACATTGACACACACACACACACACACACACACACACACACACACATATATATATATATATATATATATATATATATATATATATATATATATATATATATATATATATATATATATATATATATAAATGGAGAAAAATAATAAAATATCAAATGGTAAATTTCTCTCTTGTTCGTATAAACTTTCCCTGCTTTCAATCTAGTAAATTTGCTAGTTTGTTTGTGTATAGTTTCTAGAAAGTGCTTGGGAAAGTAATATGTTAAGGAGAAGACTATGGGATACGTTCACCGTAATGCAGTATTAAATGTATTATTGGTTATATTGGAATCCATCTTTCCAATGATTTCGGCCGTTTCATTCTCATATTCCTGGCTCATTTTAGTTAGAACGAATATCCAATAGCGTTCTAGACATACATTTGAAACATGTCAAGTAAAACATAGATTATAGTTGTCGACAAAATGGTGCCAAATATATAAATATACAGAAATACGTCTTTCAGAAAATGAATATATTAGGTCAGAATAGGTATGTTTTACCTGATGACGATGACACAAGAAGAAAAATAATCACACTGTTTCTGTGATAGAAATGGAGCTGAACAATAAATGCAGTAAGCCAAAACTAAAACAAAATGTTGACAGTATTTGCCGATTACATACTAAAACAGCTCCATGGACATTGGTTTAGTCCGCTTCGCTGAAAAGTAAATTTTGATACCTTAGTCATGTTAGTGTGATATAATGATTACTGATCACACTCCTTAAACACGTGATGTAAATTGAATAAGTATGCATGACAATTAGAAGTCACTAAGATTTACACATTGCTTACATTTGACACGTGGTATCTGAACTCGCTCATGTCTGCCTTTTTCATTGTGATTGATTGTTTTTCTTTTATTGTAGTTCCAAAACAGTCATACCGACACATACAACATACGACACATACTTCACAACGATGCAAAAAGTTAATTGGCGCTAAACTCATTTCAGACTTTTAAATTATAGGAAAAGTACGTGGCAATTGTTATATAGGTCTTTTAAAGCTAAAGCTAAAGAAACAAAAGATTTTGTTATTGTTATTTCCTGCTCGTCGTCGTTGTTGTCCTGCCATTTCTTAACTGTGATATGGAAACACAGTTCGGGTTGACACACCCTCCCTTTTCCACTCCCACCACTTTCTGGTAACGGACAATGTATGGGCTTCTGGATTAATGCCCGTAGTAGTTGGAGCAGGACAAATAACATTCCTATATCGGTGAATAAAAGGCAATGGTGTTTATCTGACATGGATTTCTGCAATCAAAACACCAACATCATCTAAAACAACCTGTCTAACAGTCATGCATGTGGTAATAATATCCAACGTATTCCCTTGTGTCTGCAAGTGGAAATTGTGCAGATTGTAGCAATCTTAGAGTCTTGCATTAGGTATCTTTCAGTAAATCGTTAATTAGTTCATTTCATGAACAAACAGTGCATACACAGTCTTGGTTCTTTATTTCAAAGGAAGTTTTAAATGATTCATTTTGAATCCACATCTGGATATAAGATTCAACCTTGACAAACTGCATTTTAATCGTTGAATTGTGTCTTCTAAAATCCGATCACTGTCATTAAACGTCTGTATTCAGGAAATGTAAGCAGTTAATTAAATTGAAGTAGACCTAGAATTTATTGCCGACGGCGGGGGTGGAGGTACTCAATAATCTGGCGTACACAGTTTCTTTCAAAAACATGCACCATCACCTCTGAAGGAAAAGAGACCTGGGTTTGGGGCAGAGATGGAAACTATATGTCTTTCTTAATATTTGTAAAAAGATACTAAAGTTACTAATTTTACTATTTTATTTATAAGATATATAAAATATAGGTTATTATGTAATCGGTAAAGCTGAGATATTGGCGCGTCTTTTTGGACATCTGTATGTTCTTACCGACATCGCGTCAAGTCATGTCTTGTGTGCGCTACAATGTTACATTTGTTGACCACTGAATAAATCTCACGACAACGAAACTAACTCCGGTGGACGTTACGAATGCCTTCACATCTTTCTTCTTTCTTTTCCGTAATGGAGCAGGAGCAAATTCACCAAAATTTAGGCTGACTAAAAAGAAATTATATTGATTTTTTATCTTCTTACTTTGCAAGTAATTCTTCATCAGCGATTTCCTACATCTTCTAAAATAATCAACTAATCTATAAACTATCATTTAGCTCATTACATCTTCCAGCTTTTGCAAATAAACAGATTTAGATATTGTAATAAAGGTTAAATATATTAAACATAGAAACTTATTGCGTGTGATGTGTATGTTCTGCCGGACGTTGAGTGACGTCATGGAGATACAATGTATTGTGTCTCGTCAGCATTCTTTGTCTGTGTACAGTGATATTTCTGAGTTGGAACAAATATTTTTATATACAAAGTAGATACCTTAGATACTGTCAGCGGTAAATACGTCTCATGAGCAAGAAAATAATATGATGAACGCCACAAACACTTAATCGTCTTTCTTTGGTCTTTTCGGCAGTGTACAAAATACCGGAAGATAATAGCTGAGACTAAGTTATCCTCTGGGGCCTCTGTTTGCAAAGATGGGTATGGATTTTATATGCCTTGGTTTAGACACACACACACACACACACACACGAACACACATTATCTTGAGACACACAAGCTTCGCTTGGTAATAGAGCGAAGCGAAATGTGTTATGATAAGTCGTAATACAAGATATGTCCATAGTGTATGCTTTCAGAGATTGTCGTCAATCGGAAGATTGTCTTGCAGTCTGAACAGAGTTGCGCTTTGAAATTTGTCGTTCAATAACATGTGTTTCGTTTCTCGGATGGTGTAAAGCACCACCTTGAGTTTGGTATTATTTGTTGATATCATTTGTACTAGTCGTAAAAGAGGATTACATGTATGGAAAGTCTGAATCTCTCTCTCTCTCTCTTCGTCTGATTGAACATTTCTGCATAAGATTCGTTATTATATTGAGCAAATTCCACTAAAACGTGCATAATACTGCATGTGACGTCACGCACCGCTCTCTTCTGATTCCACTGGTCAACAGTGAAATCATTACTGACTTGAAAAGGCCCTAATCTGTAGTATTTTGGTGTGCCGAACACGAATATAACCGTGAAAAATTTGTATTGGCTCTCGTTTTGAAGATATTCATATACCTCATTTTCTATGTTTCACTGTGTAAATTTCTCCAGTAGGACTGCAGCAACATCCGGAATAATGATGTAACATTGCATAATACCATCATGCTCACATCATCCACAGTTGATTGCATCATTTTCTGATGCAATGCAATACTAATGCCATGCGGCTGCTGAAGTAAGTTGACGTCAGCAGTGTACTATACATGTGTAGGCCTATTATACTAATGCCAGGCGGCTGCTGAAGCTGACGTAAGCAGTGTACTATATAAAGCCCAATCAGATAGGTTCAGCATTTAAAATATTTTAGACGTTGTGCGAGACAGTTCAAGCTACTGTTACATAAATCTTATTATTTTATCCATTTACGTACAATAAAGAACAGTAATGCCTCGAAAGTGTGTTAATACCGCGGACAATTTTTGCTATATTTGTGGGGAAGTGACATTTGCCAACCAGAAGAAAAGTATCAATTCTGAAGTGAAGAAGGCATATCATCTTTACTTCGGATGCAAGGTTGGTGACCAAGACAAGCCTTGGGCTCCGCATATATGCTGTGCTACATGTACAACACAGCTTTCACAGTGGTTGAATTGCAAAAGGTCATCAATGCCGTTTGCAGTCCCAATGGTGTGGAGAGAGCCAAGCAACCACCTAAATGACTGTTACTTCTGCTTGGTTCCTCCTCTTTCCGGCGGAATAACAAAGCGAAAGAAGTCGAGAATAGTCTACCCAAACATTCCGTCTGCATTGAGACCAGTTCCACATGGTGAGGGACTTCCTATTCCAGAACCTCCAGCAGAATATTCTCTTGATTCATCTGACGAAGACAAAGGTGAGTCGACCTGTTCTTCTCCTGGTCCATCAGCATGCAGTGATCCAGATTTTCACTGTGGTGCATCATCAACCCCACACAGAATAACACAGGAAGAACTAAATGACCTGATTCGTGATTTGGACTTATCAAAGAACAAGGCAGAATTGCTAGGATCAAGACTCCAACAATGGAATCTTCTAGAAGAAGATGTCACAATTACTGCATATCGAAAGCGCCACCAGCAATTGGAGCCTTTCTTCAGAAAGGAAAGTAATCTGATATTCTGTTCCGATATTGAGGGCCTCATGAATGCTTTAAAAATCACTCATGACCCACAAGAATGGAGACTATTTGTGGACTCTTCGAAACTGAGTCTCAAGGCTGTGCTTTTGCACAATGGAAACATTCTTCCATCTATTCCAGTAGCGTATGCTGTCCACATGAAAGAGACATACGATAACTTAAGGCAGCTACTGAATTCCATTGAGTATAACAAGTACAGCTGGCACCTCTGTGGTGATTTGAAGGTAGTTGCCCTTTTAATGGGACTGCAGCAAGGATATACAAAATACATGTGTTTCTTATGCGAGTGGGATAGCCGAGCAAGGGAAATGCACTACATGAGGAAGGAATGGACTCACAGGCAGAATGTAGCCATTGGAGAGAAGAATATCCAACACCCAGCTCTGGTTGAGGCTCAGAAAATCTTGCTACCACCCCTTCACATCAAACTAGGTTTGATGAAGAACTTCGTGAAAGCCATTGACCGGACTTTGCCAGCATTCCGATACCTGCATGAAAAATTCCCTCGACTCAGCGAAGCAAAGATTAAAGAGGGAGTTTTTGTGGGTCCTCAGATTCGAGAGCTTTTCAAAGATGACCGGTTCAACAACTTGCTGGAAGGTGACGCGAAACAAGCATGGAATGCTTTTCGCCTAGTTTCTACAAACTTCCTCGGAAATGTTAGGGCAGAAAACTATAAGGAACTAGTAGAAGACATGTTGATGAAGTATAAGAAACTTGGCTGCAATATGTCTCTAAAGATTCACTTCCTTCATTCCCATTTGGATTTCTTTCCTAGCAACTGTGGTATTGTTAGTGATGAACACGGCGAACGTTTTCATCAAGATATCGCAACAATGGAACAAAGATACCAGGGAAAATGGTCCACTACAATGCTGGCTGACTACTGCTGGACACTCCTCAGAGATGCTCCCGAACAGCTGTACAAGAGACAGGCGAAGAAATCTAAGATGTAGTCAATGACTTGATTTTTTATAGGTAGGCTATTACAGTTGACCTTTTACTATTGGAATGCATTTCGTTATGTAAACATTAATTTCTTGCAGATTACAAAAAAACTAGAGCCAATTTTGCAATTTGACTGTCATATTCGTGTTCAGCACATAAAAATTGATAAGAATTGACTAATTTTATTTCAGTAACATGACTTTTGTAAAAATTTGTTGTCCAGTGTTCGGGGAGTGACACTGCGCTCTGACTGAATTTTGTAACGCGATACCGGATTGGTGAAACATAACAATCAGTTTTGTTTTTCGATTTTCGGCTATAAATTCAAGCGCCTTCTCCCGCATGTTAACTCACTTTATTCAACAATCTCCATTGGCACTTTTCAGAGCCACATATTTGCCTAGGAAATATATAAACTTATATAATTTCCAAAAAAATTCTCCATGTGACCCGTTTCACCCGAAGTGTCATGCCCATGTTAACATCACGTATGACCCCAAAAGTGTTATTACCACGTTAATTCCTAGTATGACCCCACAGTCTCGTTCCGATGTTAAATATATGGAACGATTTAACATAGGTTTCCTGTATGACCCCACGTGCTTCGTGAACTTTGGTCTAAGGACAATTACATTGACATCCAAGTGGCTGTCACATGTTAAATTCTCATTGACCCACAAGTGCCATTCCAATGTTAATTCCCACTGACCCCAAGTATCATTCCCATATTAATCATATGGAACGTTTTAACATATAATTTCCCCCATGACCCGCAAGTGCCCCTGTGACTTTAGCCATGGAAATAAAGCATTGACCTCCCCCCACCCCCAATCGCCACATATAACTAATATTGCATACTAGCATCAACGTGGATAACTATCCACCTATCCGCATAACTTTGAAGGTTGCTATACCGGCGAAGGGACCGTATCTCTTATAAGTTCTGTCTGGACTGGCAGATCTGCAGACGTTGATGTTCATGGCGCAAAGTTTATTATAAGCTATTTGGCGAGAATTGCCTTGGGAGGCAGTTGAATATCGTCTTGTATGTATTGCACTAACTCCGGCCAGGATTGACGGGCGGAATTAGGAGGAAATATAGGAATGGCTGGCCAGGAATTTCTTATCGGTCGAGAATATCATACGTATGCAGCGACTATATATGATCGGTATGCAACGCCTACCGCCATCTATCTATCTATCTATCTATCTATCTCTCTATTCATCCAGGTGCCCAGAGTGGCCGAGTGGTCTAAAGCGCTCTCCGTTACGGATGACTGCCATCTCACTTCTGTTTGCTTAGGTTCGAGTCTCTAATTCGGCCAATGTGGGTATGTGAGAAAGCTTGCCAGTAGCTTCTCGAGTGTCGGTGGTTCATTCTGGGGTTTTCCCGGGATCTTCCTCCACCATTAATACTGGCCGCCATGTATAGCCTGTCGTGTGCTGAAAAATGGCGTTAAACCCTACAACAACTACAACAAAAAAATCTATCCATCTATCCAGCCATCTATCTATCTATCTATCTATCTATCTATCTATCTATCTATCTATCTATCTATCTATCTATTGTATCCGGTCCGACGGAGGTGGGACGGCTCCTTACGATCTTTTTCTGCCTATGTCTTAGCTTGGGGTAGATCATCAATCATCGGGCGTTATACCTGTCTTCCGCAGTAACTTTTGAGAGACATCACAATGGCCAGAAGCCGCTCGACTCATTCGACGTTGCGTAATTTTATGCCACTTACAGAAATGGACTTTCCCCGATGTCCAAAGAATCTTAGAGGTTCAAGCATTCTACTATGGCCTGCTAATTTTGATCTTTTTTTTTTTTAAAGAATGGATACTGAACTAATAAATTTGATAACATAAAAACCTAAACCTTTCGTGGAGGAATTGCTTTCTGCTTGCCAGTTCTTTTTTTTTTTTTAAAATGCGCTTCTTTGCGTTCCTTGTCTCAATGCATTTCTCTTCCTTGTTTATGTCTTTGAATTTCTCTTCTTTCTGCATTTTGCATTTTCATTTGCATTCCTCTTTCTTCTTTTACTTTTACTCTCTCATTCCGCTTCCTACATTTGCAATTTCATTTGCATTGTTTGTTCTTTCTTCATTCAATTAAAATAGAAGTTCTCCAGTTTGAATGACTACGTGAAATCAAAACACCAGGGACTGAGTAAATTCTGAAAAAACATGAGTTTAAATTTCATTAAAAAAATAATATTCTATGTCAGAAATTTCTATCACGATCGAGCCTCCATTTTGTTTTTCATTATACTTTGTAGCAAATGATTAGATCATATTGCTTTGATACCAGAAACGATAAGGATGAGAGTGTTCATTTACTGTTGTTTGCTGTTGGGAAATCAGTTACGTTTTAGTCCATTTCAACTATGTTTTGGACAACCTGTCCGTCGACCACTGAAGTTATGTATGTATGTATGTATGTATGTATGTATGTATGTATGCATGTATGCATGCATGCATGCATGCGTGTATGTATGTATGTATGTATGTATGTATGTATGTATGTATGTATGTATGTTTGTATGTATATATGTATGTATGCATGCATGCATGCATGCATGTATGTATGTATGTATGTATGTATGTATGTATGTATGTGTGTGTGTGTGTGTATGTATGTGTGTGTTACTATTCTAGATCTTAAATTAGAATGAATTAAAACCAATTTGTGTAAAATCAAGAAGTCTTTATTTCTGTACAAATTGAATTTTCTAAAATAAAAAATACATTATTTTGAATTAATTCCCAATTATTCCTCAATGTCTTATAACAAATCTTAAAGAAAATAATGTTATAAATGAATTACAATTAGTCTTGAATGTCTTCATGTACCACAATGATTCAATATAGAATGTCTTTGAATGAACTCAAAATAATTAAATATAATATGGCAATCCAAATTCAATAAACAATAAGCAATTCCACTGAATAATTTAAATACATAGTTCCTCTCGAATTGTATCTGAGCAAAATTGCAAACTCCGATCCGCGTAGACTGATCAAAACAGAAATAAATTATTTGTTACCAAGTCTCGATTTATGCACGATCTCACCTAATTTGGATACGAGTAAACAAGTTTGTTTCTAAATTACCCTAAACTCAGATGACTTTCTCAACATCTAATTTACAACTTACAATCATGGACAAAAGATAGCTATGGAAACATGTATTTACAAATGTCCATTTTCTTAAAGTACAGGTCGGTTGAGTGTGGTTCTGGGTGAATAGTGAAAGCAGAAGAGAGTAAACATGTGATGTGACTATGGTCCCAATCCAGAGCTTGCAGTGAACAGTAATGATGAGGAGACGTTCAAGGAAGAGGTAAGGAAAATATAGAAAAGAAAGAAGTCAGCAATGTGCTAAACGAAAGCCACAGAAGGAGAAAGCTACCGATGATCTAAGATAAATCAATTAGGTATAAAAGGGTACTGG